>OY735213.1:58488244-58570744 GCA_963457665.1 Thysanoteuthis rhombus
GAAGTGACCACAGAATGGTAAGATATGAAATTCAAATTAGCACCAACAAAGAAAGCAGGACAATGTTCCACACCAGACTGCAACCACTAAACATACCATAAAAGTTCTCTCAATCCTTCAAGCTTGAACTGAAAAACAGATATGAACTTCTTACTGAACAAGAAGAGAAAGACACAAACATCAATGAATTCAGCAATTGAGTAACAGCTTCTCTAATTGAAGTTGCCACTATGTTTAAACCAAAGAGCACACAAACCATCAGTAAAACCTCAGATGAAACCAAGAATCTCATGGAAAAATCTCAAACCACTGATAACAATAAGAGAGATGATTGAAGCAAGCAACAAAACTAGATGAAAACCATCCTCAAAAAATGAAGAGAAGACATAAAAAGATACATGACAGCATTCATCGAAACAATTCTTTTTGAAACGGTTGGGGTTTCAAAGCTATCGAGCAAACTCTCCATACAGGACAGAAACAAATAATTTGGGTGCGCAAAGAAAATAAAGACCTAACAACAGACATTGATCAGATTGTCAAACGTGCCCAAGAATTCGATCAAAAACTCTACTCCTCCAAACAGGGAACACAAAACAACAAACAGGATGTGCAAGACACGAGCAATCAGTTTGAGTATTTCCTAGAAGTTACACCGTCGGAGATGAAATGAGCCATCAAACAAACAAGAAAAGGGGAGGTCCCAGATCACATGACCATTAACCTAAAAAAGCTGGTAAAGTCATTACTGGGAAACTAGCCATTTTATTCAACTTATGCCTCAAAGTGAAGTCCCAAAAGATTGGAACACTGCAATCATATTGTTATATAAAAAAGGGGACTTAAAAGAACTCAACAACTAAAAGCCAATAAGCACCAACTGAATCATCAAAACTCTTGATGAAAACAAACCACGGGTAACAAACTGGCTTTAGAAGTAGCTACGCGACCATTAACCATCTCCATTTGATAAATCAACTAAAAGAGAAAGCAGCAGAATATAAAATGCCATTCATGGTAGCATTTATGGACTTCAGAGGGGTTTCAACCCAGTGGAAATTCTGAAAGTTATTGATGCTATTCCTCTACAAAGTGTAAAACCCCATGTAAGTCAGAGTATTGCAACATATGGTCACAGCAGCTCCTTTATTAGGCTACAAAGACTCAGAGCCATTTGATGATCTTCTAAAAATTTAGACTGGCAAATTTAAGGAATCAGAATAGACGACAAATATCTGAGCAACCTCAGATTTGCAGACAACATTGTCCTTTTTTTAAGAGAAAATTCATGACCTCCAACTAATGCTAGACTAACTGAATGAAGAAAGTTGGCCTTCAACAAAACAGAGGCTATATACAGCAAACGTGTTGAAAACAAACACACAGCAATCAGAATCAAAAATGCAAAGAGGGAGAAAGTAACCACTACATCTACCTAGGACAGCAAATCTGCATGAAATCAGCAAAACAAGAAATCAAGCAAATAAACACTCTATGAATGCAAGCTTTTGGTAGAGCAAGTTCAACCTTCAAGTACAAGAAATTCATATCAGTCCTAAAAAGAAGGGTTTACAATCAATGCATAGGAGTCCACAACATCATAGAATCCATTAGAAAACTCAAATGGCAATGGGCTGGTCATGTTGCAAAAATGGTAGACAAGCGATAGATATCATGACTTACAATGTTGATCCCAAGAGATCACATTCAAAATGATGACAGGCAGAATATAAGATTACGAGAAGAATTAGATAAGTACAGAAAGTATTGGCTTAGTGATGTCCATGATAGAGATGGCAAATCCTGGGGAAGGTCTACACCTAATGATGGATGATATCTGTAAAGGGGAAAGGTAGCTCCAAAAACATGCTTACTGGTAATTTGAAAGTGTCAACCAAAATATGAGTTTTTTGAGTTTTCAGGTGATTCTGGATGACTGAAGAAGGCTAAAAATTTAGACATTTACCCCTTATTATGTTTAAACATTTTAAAATTCAAAACCCCTTGAAAAGTTACTGAGGGAAAATTTTCAAAAAGTTCAATTTGAAATGTAAGTTCATGCTAAATTAATACCTTTATTTGTGTCTGTTTTTTGTTTTTTTTAATTCACACACTTTTAGAGATCACTGCCCAACAAAATGTGAGAGAAGTAACTTATTCATTGATCAGCCTTTCTTTCCAATATCTTAATTGATCACCCTCAAAATGGCATGCAGCCAAGAGATGTTGATCACGTAAAGCTTTCTATTGAGTGACTAACCTGACCTGTTATGTTTTCATATTCAATGTTAATATCACAAGCTACAAAAATAATATTAATTCTTCAAAAACAATATAACAAATGCATAAATAGAATAGAAAGAAAGAAATAATACTTTTTTTCCCAAAGTTTAGGAAAAGAGTCTTTTGAAATATTCATATCGAACATTCACGGTTTATTTCCACAGACAATGGGATGCTTTCTCCATTGATACTGTCGGCACCAATAAGTGCTGAGGCGAGATTGTAATACCAAATTTGGTAGGAAGTATGTGACATTCCGAACGTGGATTACCTCTGTAAACAAAAGTGTGAGCATGCTGTTAAAACTGAAAAACTCCACTACGATCCCCCGTTACTTTATCAGTTACCCCTACTGTCCATCTTCCTATTGTCAAATCACACGAGACTTCATTCCCTGAGTAAACCAGTCTGCATGCTTCTGTGACATTCCACAGGCTTCAAGTTCCCTACCCTATAACCCTAAGCATCCCTACCAGAATGCTGTTCATGAAGCATTTGCTTAGACCTTTGTTTTTGCCACGTTCGAAAGTGACCAACACTTAGCATCTCTGTCCGCTTTAGTCCCTTATCCTCTGCATCTGAGTTCTAAATTGGATTGGCTACGCCCTGTCTCTATGGGTAGATCCTCATCCTGCATTCATTCATCTTTTCTTTGGGATTTATATAGATTCTTCTCTTGCACACACACACCCACACCCACACCCACACACACACACACACACACACACACACACACACACACACACACAAAGTTTGTTATTTATAAAAAAAGATCCCATAAAATCAAGATAAAAAATCTAGAAAATTTCCACAAATTTTCATCTGATTCATTTTCTACAAATGCTTTCTGTTTGGTTTTCTTCTGTTTTGTTTTTGTTTTGGACTGTTTATTTCTATTAGCAAATTAATTGTTGTTGACCCAATAGTTTTAATGGTGATTGAATGAAACCTCAAAACAAATTTGCAGATGAATGTGATTAATTCACTTGATGTATTTAAAAAAACTGATATGTTAGTATTCTCGTGATAATTGTTGCTCTGTTATACGTTGTTTAATATTGATGAAATTTTCAACACTTAAATCAATTACTTTTGTTAAAGTTCTGAAACATTTAAGATGTTTTGGGATTAAACTAAAACCAATATAGTTTACTGATAAATTTTCATGCAGTGATGAGAATGGGTTTGGGAACTGATTATATTGTAATGTCTCCATAAGTAGACATTGAAACCTGGAAACTGATAAGTACGTATATGCAGTATCTGACCCCCCCCCATTTTCATCTCTTATTTCATAATATACACACATGAAAATATGGATTGGTAATACAGCGTAATTGGAAATAAAGAGTGTACCCGGGGTGAAAATCAAATTCACACCCTCAAGCTAGAGGGAGTTCATTGTATGCCTGGCTCCTTTAAATCATTGTTGAGTGAAACTGATTTTATACCAAAAACTTAACTCTCAACAATCGATATTTGGCACTTGTTGATGTTTACTTTGGGGACTTAGTAGTCTTAAACACAACAAAATTTTTTCAACTCTTTTGATATATTGGATGAAGTATTATTATTTATTTTGATGAGTTTTTACCTTCATCCTAATTTACTCCGTAGTTGAAAAGGTGTATTTAATACTGGCATCATTATCGATTTACCAAAGTCCCATTAGTGACCCGCCCAACCAACCAGCCAAGAGTGCTATAGAGTCTTCTCTCTTCGCTTGTCTGTGTATGTCATGGATGCTCCTGGTCACATTTTGGGGGCTCCAACTTTGAAAATTTGCATGAGTACACCACTGGGCACCATCTAGAAAAACTTTTTTTCCTCAAAAAAGAACTGCATTTTGGGGTCTCTGCAGTCATTTTGGACCAACAATACCCAAATCTTCTATTGGTATTTTTTAGATAAAATATCTATTTTTTTCGATTATTTTTGATAATTTTTTTAGATGATTAGATCTGGTACACACACGAGCTAAGGTGATTCATTTATGTGAAGTATGGATATTATGATCCTTCTTGGCCTTCTTTTTTCCCTTCTTCCAAACTCTTCATCACCAGTACACTTTAATCATCAACATTTTTCATCTTCATCTTCTCTGTACGATCCATTTCCACATCATTTGGTTTCTATCTGCTTCAATCAACTGTCAATATATGATCAACAAATCACCCTACCCTGACCAAAATCATCTTCAACAAGTCATTCATTTTTAATGATTGCATTTTGAAAATTTCTTCTGTTGAAATATTGCTATTATTGTTGCGTATCTCTTCATATCTGATTAATAAGTTTTTATCATTATTGGCCTCGTTTCATTCAAAACATATTGAGTCACTATATTTTAACCATACAAAAGATAGATGATAATCGGCTATTAGAATCTCATGATTGATGCCGTTAACATCATATTCTAATTATTTTTATTGATTAGTCATCAATTTGTCATCATCATTTTTAATGTTATCAAAATCATTATTCTAAGTAGTATCATGATTATCAATATTCTTATCATTAGCAGACTATGATCATCATTATTGAAAGAGGTCTGAATCATCACTCAATAGAAATTGTCAAATGACCAAAGTTTTTTTGGCAATATGCCATGTTGGGGTTGAACAATTAAAAAAGTGAAAGAAAAAAGGTGATCAGCGAATAAGTTACCTCGCTTACCTTTTTTTCAGCAGTGATCACTAAAACAGAAAATCATAACTTGCACAAACTAAGGGATCGGTTTAGCAAAATCAAATTGCCAACTGAACCTTCCCTTCTAAAACCTTTTTTAGTAAGGATTTTCTAAAAAGCAGAGATATAATGAAGAGTATATGCTTCAATATTCAGCCCTCTAGCTACATTGATGTGGTCTGTACACTGAATACGTATATACATAGCTAATTAAAAAAATGACGGAAGCTATGTTGGCAGTTTGGAATGACTGTTTTCAATAGTGATAATGATCAAGAAAGTAATCCATTTAGCAATGGTGTGATATTAAAATGAGAAAAATTTGAAGGAATTGTCTTGATAAGAATCAGCATCTGTATCTTCGTTAGCATCATTATTGTCACTGTTATTAAGATTATTAATTATTTCTCGTTCTTTATCATCATCTTCATCTGAGTGATTACTTTCTGTTCTCCCCTTTTCATTATCCTTGGATTCCATCTGATGACTGCATCATAGAAACCCACTTATCAATTAATCACTCATATGTAACTCCTTGCAAAGACCTAATTAAAAATGCATAATTCTCTAGGATGCCCAGCTTGCCTCAAACAGAAAATAAAAGAATCAGTTAACCAAGTTCGAATATTTGCTCTCCTGATCATTTTCATTTGTCTTACAATTTTGTTCAAGAAACCATCAACCTAGGTTGTCCGCATAAGTTCCATCAGTTTAAAATATCTGTAAAGGAGTTGCACCGATACATTGACTGATATGAGTTTACTTTTTATGATATGCAATGAAACTGCAGTTTACACACTGAACCAGGTCTTGTGTTGAATTTCTGCCCTAGATATTTTAACTAATACTTTTTTTATTCCCTGGATTCACACAACTAGAGGATACTTTGGCAAAATACCTGTACTATTTTTCAATATTCCCAAAACAGGTCCATGATTAAACAGCTGTTGATCTACACAATAAAAGTAAGATCCAAGTTTAAAAATTAGTAATAAAATCAAATTCTGTATAAAAGATAGACTACTCTGAACACAGTATATTAACAGTGATTGGAAAATAACTGACTTATATGACATTACATTGTAAATTAAATTTATTAAATTTCTAAAAGATGAATTCTTTCTAGTGGCAATGTGTAATTTCAAAGACTATATATATATATATATATATATATATATATATATATATATCCTGAAAATACTTCACCCTCAGTACTTTGCTGCTATTTACCCAACTATAGCATGCAAATCCTCAGTTTACAATTCAAACTTCATTGCGCAGGCCTTTGGGCTACTCCATATACAGGCCCTGCTGACTTGGGACTGAAAAAATTTGTATATACTAGCGGGAATAACCAGTGTTGAATGTGGAAAACACTCCAATTATAACAGAGAAGAAAGCAAATTATATTTTATAATGATTTCATCAAATTGAATAAGGCAGTGTGTCCACCATCTTCTGGTAGGCCTATCACTCATCAGCTTATTGAGCTCCAAATGGTCTTGTATGGAAGTCCATTGAGCACAAACAGACACATAGACAGGGTATACTATTTATTTGATACATTGTACATGTAAATATATATATATTTATCATCATCCTCAGCAATTATTAGTCCATAGCTGGACAAAGGCCTTTCCAATTTCCTTCCATGACGATTGTGATTGAATAAATCTCAGCCATGCTTCACACCTCCATCTAGAGTCTGGTCTTTCCCTACAGCATTTGCTCTCCCATGGGCGCCAATCAGTTAGTCTTTTACTCCATCTATTGCCATCTCTTTTTGCTAATTATCCAGCCCATTGATATTTTATGTTGATTAATTGTATTCTTAAAATCTTTCACTTTAGTCCTCTCTTTCTGATCATGTTGATTTGGTTTGTATAGAATTATACCAAGCAATACTCTTTCCATGGCTCTCAGAGTGATTCTAAGTCAGTTCCCTGTTTGTTTTATTAATTATTGATACTATCTGAACTAAGTAAATGTATTTGTCAATCCGTTCTAGAGCCCTACCCTCTATTCTTTTGGTCTTCGGGGGACTTTTTCGTTGAACATAACTTTTTTCTTTATTCTAATCAATGAAGCCTGCTTTTTATCTAATTAGCAATTTTTTTTATGCTCCTGAGGTCATAGAATACTCATCAGTGAATTTCAAATGGATCAGATATTCTGTCTATGATGATTCCTATTCCCTTCAAGTCAGTTTTCTGAAAGATGCTTTCAGGGCTAGATGTGAATAGTTCAGGTGATATTGTATTCTGTTGTCATACTCCTTTTTATCTTCATCTTGTTTGTGTTTTCATGTAGTCTGATAATTTAATTCTTGTCAACACTTTTTTCTCACATTGAATAAAAGATTGCCATATGTTCTACTGAGTCAAATGCTATCTCATAATTCATACAGGTCAAACAAAGTGGTTTGTTGTATCCTCATGACATTTCAATTTGTTGATTTATTGTATGTAGGTGGTCTATTGTTGAATAGCCACTTTTGGAGTCAGTTTCTTAGCTTGGTTGATTTTCATGTAGTCTTTGTTAGTCTGAGTATTTTTGTGAATAGTTTATGTATCTTAGATATTATAATAGAGCAGTATTTGTCAAGGTTGTGATTATCTCCTTTTTCTGTGGGGTAGGATAACTATTTCTAGACAGATTTGGGGTACTTCACATTCTTGAAAGCTCTGTGTGAATAGCTGTGCTAGTCTTCTGTGAAAGATTTCTCAAAAAATGAAGCCATATCAAATCCTTTTTCCTTGCTTCTTTTTTTACAACCTCTTAATATTCTACTTATTAAATTGATCGTGTCTATGTCAATGAGTATTTGGGAGATATTCCTACTTCCATCATCTCGAGAAGTGAGATTTGTCCTCAGCATAATTCATATATTTGTATCGCATCTTTACATTTTATAAACCAAACACATTGACATGGACAAAATTTATGTATTTGATTGATATATATATATGTATATACATATATAGTGTGTATGTGTACTCAGGCAGCATTTCATCTTTCATTAATGCATGTCTGGTTGAACTTGACAGATGAGGAATATCTTTTAAAATTTTTTTGGTAATCTTCCTTGTTTAAGCACAATATTTATATACTTTGGATCCAGACATGCCATCTCTTGTGCGTAAACAAGAAAGTACTAACTAAAAAATTGAAAAGGTATTCTTTGTCTGTCATATTCAACCATATATATATATATATATATATATATATATATATATATATATATATATATATATATATATATATATATATATATATATATATATACATATATATATATACATATATATATATACATATATATATATACATATATATATATACATATATATATATATATATATATATATATATTGTTCTATATTATATGATTAATATATTGTGCAATTTTCATTTTTATCTTATTAGAATAATTAGATTTAAAAATTCAATTGCTGCACTGTTTATTAAAATTTTTTATCAGATTTATTTTATATAAAGTAGTACTTTTGATATTACATAAATCATATCAAAACAACCTTACCTCAAACAGCACAAAATAACCAAATCATTCAATAGATGCTGGTTAGTAAAAACTCAAAAAATATATAACCAACACACTTTCAAATTAAAATATACAACTTACACACTTTTAAAATCTTAGATCAGCCACACATGTACTCACTCAGTGAAATACTTATGTAGACACATTCTCCTCCTCAGGGGGGTAAGTACAAGAATTTTAAGATATATAACCAACACAGTTTAAAGTTTAGAAAAAATATATATTCTATCTATGTACTTCTAAAATCTTGGAGTACCCATACATATATTGAGAGAGCAAGATACCAACATGGACAAACTTTTCTCTCTCATAAACACAGCTACAACAAACCAACATATCATCATCATCATCATCATCATCAGTCTATTATGGTCTGTTGTTGAATAACCAACAAAGAACTTCCTATACTGAACTTGCTTGAACTCTGACACCAACATAACAATCCCCTTTTTGCCAATAAGAGATAAGAACTTGGAATGATGATGATAATAAAAATAATGGTAGTAGTAGTAGTAGTAATAATAATAATAATAATAATAATAATAATAATAATAATAATAATGCATTTTCCCCCTCCTCAGCAAACTTTGTCATTTGCATATTTCATTATTTTTTCCCATTTGACGTTTGACAAGAGGAAAACCCGTTTTTTTCCAAAAGATGTTACGGAAATAAATATAGTCCATTTTAGATATTAAAATTCACCATCACAGCAACTTTCAGGATTATTGGCACCTTTGATTTCTTTGTATAACCTGTAGAATATCTTCCGAAATAAATGGAAATCTACCAAATTTTTATCATCAGAATATCTTAATATAATTCCCAAGTAATTAAACGGAAAATCATGAATTTTTTTACTTACTTGTTGTAATTTCAAAGAAATTGAAAAAGGGTCTAAAAACAATCGGTGTGGTTGATTACTCAGTAGAAACTGTTCCATGACAGATGTCTCTTGGCAGTATGCTCTGTTGAGGGTGATCAATTATTGTTTGGAAAAAATGAAGTTTTAAAATGGGTAGCAATGAGTGTTAATATCTATCCTATTGAAAATCTTTGGAGAAATTAGAAATCTTAAATCATGTTCTCAATTTGTACCTTACACCAGAAGAATGTTGCAAATATTCAAGAGCTTGGAGAATGTGGGAGAAACTACCTATTGACAAGTGTAAGAAACTTATGGATGGCTGCAAGAAATGTTTCGAGGTAGTCATTGTTGCCGAGAAAGCGTACAACTGAATTTAAAGAAAAGATGCCAATATCATTGTCCAGGTCATATATATATATATATATATATATATATATATATATATATATATATACATACATACATATATATATATATATAAATATATATATATATATATATATATATATATATATATATATATATATCGAACCAAGCTATTATAATCTATAATATTAAAATCATAGCTCAAGGAGTGGTGGCGTTCTATCAACTCTGCTGTGGAGCCATGTTCATGTAATAGTTCTGTTTTTAGACCCCTGAAACAACCAACAGCTGAGGATCCCAAAAAGAAAAATTCACATATAGTACCAGGATATCTTATTCTTTGTAAAACATAAAAACCACTGGAAAGCTTGTATAAATTGCATCAACAGATATTTGGAAATGATTGACTGGAATGACTGTAGAGCTTTCCAGAATATATATATATATATATATATATATATATATATATATATATATATATATATTCATATATCTTCCATAGGAATAGAGCACTCTGGTGGATGGAGAATTTCTGCATAAATAAATATATTGCTTACATTCAGCCTTACTGACCATCCAGTTCTGTAGCCCAGGGATAGGATATCGGTCTCAGGATCTGAAACGAAGGTTTACAATCCTGCCTTGCGGCACTGGATGGGTTGATAGAAAGTCTATAACCACACTGAAGAGATGTAATACATATATATATAATTATGTGTAAATAGATAGATAAATATGGATATAGATAGATATGTATGTATGAATAGTATGAGAGAAAAAACAGTCAAAGATTTTAAATCCCGTTTCTTTTATGATATTTGAACAAGGTAAGACAAATAGGTCTATTATTACTAGAAGCAAACAAACAATATAGGATGGAGTAAAATAAGATAAGGTAGAAAGTAGCTAAATTGTACAAATAAAAAACCTCAAGCAATCATAAATCAACTTTAAAACAAACACGCTATCTCAGTTAATAATTGAACAACCGTAGCGTCAAAATTTGAAGTCATGTAAAAAAATTTCCATTGAAGAATGAATATGGTCAGAATAAATTCTATTTATGACATCACTGGAAAACTTCTAAAATAGTATAAAAAACACTTGGAGAATCATGATGTTACCAAAAAAACTTTCAGAATAAGGCCCCCAAAAAGGTCACGAAATCTTTTTTCTTTACAAAATTGAAAAAAAGGCATTTTTAGAAGACATCTAATGGAGTATTGATGCCAATTTTCAAGTCTGTAGACAAAACGATATGGCCAGGAGTGCTGGAACACACTATTACACAAACACATGCATGTATAAAAAAAAGGACAGTACCCTTGGCCACCTCTTGTGTCTAAGGAGGTTCAAAGTTTATCATATCTATTGTCTAATTTGACAGATCCAGTGGAGAAAAAAAAAAATAGGACGCCCCCCACTCCCCCAATCCTGCTCCTTCCCCCATCAATAACTGCTAATATAAAAACTCAACCAAGAAGTAGAAGGAAGGTTATTTCGTGCAGTATCAAAGTAATTTAACTTTCTTTGTTTGATATTTTGGTTAAACTTCAGCAGAGGTTTGGAATATATGAGAGTCTACTTAAAACTTTTGGTTTTCATACATAATAAACACACACTTTCCTCGATTTTATCAGAAATTGTAAACCAAAACTGTCGCCAAAACTGTCAAAATTGGTTTCTTCAGTTTTCAAGTCAGTCTGGCTGGCCATTAATGAATGTATCATGAATACAGGCCTCACCAATGGAGCTGGAGAGCTGAAAATTTAACCACCACTTCTTATCATGTTTATACAAAAAACACTTTTTTTGTCTTTTTTAAATTCCTCCCCATAACACGATTTTAGTAGAGCTTTGGTTTGCAATGTTAGTTAATGCTATATTAGTCCCTTTTTTTATCCTACTCGTTTTTTTTTAATAATTCAGACATTTTGTGAGTATTGGCCAACAAAAGGTGAGAGAAGCAACATTCTTTGATCATCTCTCCTTCAAATGTTCTAATTGATCAACCCCAACATGGCATGCTGCCAAAAGATGTTGTATCACAACCTTTTAATGTTATGCATTTTATCCTCTAGCAAACTTCATCACAAATTTATTACCACATTAGATAAACTTTTAAATTCTTTTTTCTCTCTTCCCTCATGTTATTTATTCTGAATCAGGTGTTCCTTTAGATCAAACGTTCCAGAGTTGATTTTGAAAAGAAAAAAGTTATAAGTCATAATTATGAAACATTTAGGGAAAAAAAAAAAAATTCTTTTATAGCTCCACAAGGCATTAGTAGTTGAAGACTGGGTTGGAAGGAAAAGAGGAGAAACCTAATGAGGTGTAGTAATTAATTCGATCATCAAAGCCCAGAATTAGTATTGGTTCGTAATGACTCTGAATCAATGGAACTAGGCTTTAATTTCATAATCAATGGATATCATTCAGGAGGAGTGATGGAAACTCTTTTTCCCTTTGCTTTTTTCTTTTTTGTTTATATTCTCAGTTGCTGGGATGGGCAATTTTCCTCTCAAGATAGAATAAATTACATAGTAATTATTAGTCATTATATCTTATAATAACATGTCATAAAAATGAGTTAAAATGATTTTTCAAAAGATTTCTGGAGTTGGAATACGAAAAATAATGAAAACGATCCAAAAACGCTATCAGCAGAATAAATAGGATATTAAATAAAAATTGGCATTGAAAATAATGGAAACAGGTCTGGTTAGTCATTCAAATGAAACCTTTGTATGACCAACGTCTTTTGGCAACATGTTGTGAGTGATCAATTGAAAATTTGGTAAAAGTGGTGCTAAATGGTTAGATTACTTCTCTCGTCTTTTGTTGGACAGTGATCAATAAAAAATTCCAAATTTAAAAAAAAGACAAACATGAGCACTGCTGGACACAAATTAAAGGACCAATTTGGAATAAATTTAAATTGTACTTTGAACCCCTACTGAAGACCTATTTTGGGTTGGAATTTTCATTAAAACAAGAAAAAAGTTTCTTCTAGACATAAGAGGTAACTTTTGAAATTTTCAGCACATTAACGACATGTACACATGGTGCATACATATATACATAGATAGCCAGCCGGCCAGCCAGCCAGTCAGCCAGCCAGCCCAACTCAAAAAACGAAGGAAGCCATCATGACAGTTTTGATTGATGGTTTCTAAAGAGTCGAAAGAAAAAAGTCGAGGAAGTGTGTTGGCTCAGCAGATAAAATTCTATCACCAGTTGGCTCTAGAAAATTGAAGGCACTGGAGAACAATAAAAACGATGATGGGAAAAAGAAGGCCGCTGGGGGTGGGGAACTCTGCAGTAAGGGAGGTGTGATAAGAAGGAATAGGAAGATTTAGTAGAGAATTTTTTTAAACAGGTATGGAATGCTCCTGTTGAAATTTGTCATAAATCATTCCACAAAACATCACATCAACCAAAAATAACTCTATATCCATACATTGTATAAATGAATCACCACAGCCCGCAGATGTACCAGAACTAGTTATCAAAAACTATATTAAAAATGATCTTTTATCTGAAATTATCTAAAAAAAAATACTAGCGCAAGATTTGGGTGTTATTTGCTTAAGGTGACCACAGAGATCCAGAAAAGCACATTTTTGAAAAAAATTCAAAAAATGTTTTTGAATGGTGCTTAGTGATGCATTCATGTAAATTTTCAAGATTGTAGCTCCAGAATATGACTAGGAGTGTGCGGAGACACACAGATAGGCACATAGATGTACAGACGAGCAAAGTAATATGAATCTGGCAGGTTTGTCAGGTGGGCCATTTGTAGCATTACAGTGATTCAATTAAATAGATCTTCATGTCATCATCATCATCATCATCATTATCATTTGTCTTTTATCCTCCATCGTTGGTCATAGACCTTCCTTGATATTCGCCAAACCTCTTTATCATAGGCATTCCGAAGCTGACACTTTCTGAAATTGTCTGGTTCATCTCGCCATCTTGTATTCTGCCAGCCTCGATTATGTATGTGATCTCTGAGGATCCATGTTGTGAGTTGTGATGTCCATCAGTTGTTTGTCATTCTTGCAACATGACCAGCCCATTGCCATTTGAGTTTTCATATTGTTTCTATGATGTCTCTGACTTCTGTATTGTCCCGGATATACTGTGCTGTCTTGTAATCTCTCCATGTGAGGTTGAACTTGGTTTTTTCAAGTGCACGTTGCATGGTTCTCAGTTTGAGGTTTAGTCTCTTGGTTAGGTTTCATGTTCCAGGACTATTGGGAATTCCTTGTTCTTGAAGGTTGAGCCTAAAATTAATGAGATATTAAAGTAATCTATCTCAATGTTAGCTTTGAGGAGTAGCCAAAATCATGTTTATATCATTGATTGGATAAACATGTCTTGAGAACAAAATTAGAAAGTATCTCTCGCTGGTCATTAGTTTTCCACTTGCAAAATCTGTAGGACCCTAATTAATGCATTTCCTGAAAGAGCATGGACAGAGGAATAAAAAACTTCTTTTTTTCCCTCTGCAGCTGAAAGGAATCAAAATTCATTCAAAAATAAAGGTTTCGAATCGGGAAGTTATTTGAGAATTTTAACTCTGTTCTTTGTATAGTAAGGAAAATAATTTACAAATCCTGGAATCTTATTCTTCATAAATGTCTTTTTGAGTAGGTTACTTCTATTACTTCATTAACTGTAACTGAGTTGATTAGATGAGTACTTTTTCAGTAATTTACAATGCACCTCCTCACGGGCACTCGTAGTAGCTAACATATTTGCCAGCTTGGCTCATTCTGAAATATGCAGGATGCACCGACCATACCATTCACAAGAAAGCAATGTAACAAAAATGTTTCCATATTTATACATGGGGATCCTCTCCAATTCTTTCCCAGAAAAGAGAAGATATAATGACACTGAACTCTGGCCTGACTTCTACCCCTCTCTGCCAGTTTCATATATTCAGCTTCCTTTGATTTTCCTATTTTCCAGTGATGTTCTCTGTTTATTATGTGGACCTTAGCCTAGATTGAGTAATGTAGGCTCATGGGCATCCACGAAGGGAGGCAAATGGGGCATTTGAATCAGGCCTTTTCAGCTAAGGTGAGGGGATTTGAAAAGTTTTAATGTAGCAGTCAATAATAGATAATGGTGCAGTAAGGCTAATTTATGTAACCCCAACTTGATGTTTCCATATAAACAGATGGTGTAATAATTTGCTAGTAACTAGGTTGCTGCTAAGATATATTACAAATATATTCTTTTGCAACTCACTCTGGAAAATATATCCTTTTGTCCCCCCAGCCCCCTCCCTGAAAAAGAGGAAACAGACTCCTATTTGCTCCTCATATATGGTCTTCCAAACCAAACTTTTCTGCTTTCCTTTTTTATATGTTTTGGTAATATTCATCAAGTGCAACCTATATTCTTTTCTATATTTGCCAGAAATGTAACAAATACGATACAAATCAGCTTATGCTCTACCACTAATCAGCTGAGCATCTTGCCGAGCTAGAACCAAACAGTGCACCTGGTCCCTTTCTCAAGTACCAGTGCATTCTCCTAGGCATATTCGAATGGTAGTGACCATATATATATTATATAGAAAGGGTTCAATGGTTCTGTTTAGCATCATAGATACTTTGCAAATAGAGACCCTATCTAGTACCCTCCACCCAGTTCATTAAGTATGCATACCAAATTTGGTTGAGCTGTGCCAATGTTTTAAGCGGGAACTCAGTGACAACCAGAGCCAGTTGTTTTACATAATAGATGTCTACAAATAGTTTAGATTTGTTCAGCCTTGAGAAATGTTACATGACCAAAGATTGTTATGACTGTGATCATAATGTTACTCTGTGCTTTAGTATGAAGTGCACTGAAACCTACCTTGGATTAAGCATTAAGCAGAATTTTCCTCGGCCCCTGGTGCAAATAATGTGTTTTTGTATTTGCATTTTCCCCACATAATAATTTCTTTTCAAGATAAGTGAAAATGAAAGCGGGTGCACTGTGTTCGCTAAGGTGAGTTTTGTTCACAATATATTATGTTAATCTTTTGTCATAAGCTAGTTTACGTTTATTGGTATTATATTCTCATGTTGTAATACTGAATAGCTGTCACTTTATTGGATTTAGAGTCGTCTTTTCATTCTCAATCTAATGTTACTTTTTTATACCATTTAACACTGGTTTCGTACTTTTTACTGTAGGTAAATCGTACTATAAGATAAAGTTTTATGTTATTGTTTAATATAGAACAACCTTAGCCATCATAGATGGCAAAGGGATCTATCCTTTTTTTTTATGAATGTATGTTTGTTTACGTGTTTGCTTATGTGTCTGTGTGTTCCAGCATTCCTGGCCATACAATTCTGTCTACAGACTTGAAAATTGGCATCAGTACTCCACTAGACCCCTTTGGACCTTATTTTGGCTGCTTTATTAAGAACATCTAGATAGAATCTCAATATTCATCTATACTTTTTGCTGTTTTTGCTGTTTTCCAGTGGAAAACACCAGTGATGTTGTAAATAGAATTCATTCTGACCATAATTACTCTTTATAACTTTATAATATGACTTCAAATTTTAATGTTATGGTTGCTAAATTATTGACTGTGATGGCAAGTTATTTTTTTTAAAATTATATATATATATATATATATATATATATATATATATATATGTGTGTGTGTGTGTGTGTGTGTGTGTGTGTATATATATATATATATATATATATATAGATATATAGATATATATGGGCAGCATAATCTTTCCAGTACTAGGGGCAAAGAAAAGGATACCATCAACCTACATACAAGTACAGATATACCTTGATTAGTGTGGCTAATTTGTTTCAAAATATTCCGTACTATTCAAGGTCTTATTATCATTTAATGTGTTAGCTTTTACTTTGTCACATCAATTCGTACAGTGATACTTTAGCCAGACTAAAACAAAACCTATTACTCGAATTTCAAGGGAAATCATGAATCCCCTCAACCTACATGTTTCTTTTTTATTTGACTGTGATGGTGATAAAATCAAATTCCCTTGATGAAGATACAACCAGTCTGTTTTGAGCCATAAATTCTTTATTGCAAAAAAATCAGGTCTGGTTAGTCCCTAAATTGAAGTGGTCACATGACCAATGTTTTTAGGCAGCATGCTGTGTTGGGAATGATCAATTGGAAAATTAGAAGAAGAGGTAATCAATGAATGAATTACTTTTCTTGACTTTTGTGGGGCAATCCAAATTTTCAAAAAGCTAGTATGAACGCTGCCTGGCACTAAACTAGTTTGTGACTTGTAAATGATCCTAGGTATCCTTAAAATGAGCAGGATTAGAGAGGGAAAAAAATCTGGATAATTTGGAACATCTCAAGGGTTTTAAAGTAGGTTGCTATCTACTACATGACTATAATCCTGAACTACACAGGGTGTTCTATTTATGATGCAACTATCCTGCTGAACTAGACCTTACTAAGGGTCAAGAAGGAACTTTTAGAAATTTTTGGGAGGCAAAATCAAGGGGAACTTTTTTTCATTTTCATTGGTCAAAATCAAGGGTTTTTTTCTCTTTTAGGGGATAAAATTTAGAGGGGACTTTTATTTTTCATTTGTAGGGATCAAAATGAAGTTGAAATTTTCTCTTCACTTTTAAAATTGAAAGGGATTTTTTTCCCCACATTTAGCTGTTGAAATCAAGAGGAATTTATTTTTCTCTCTCAAAGCACTTAAACTGGATCAAAATTGAAGGGGATCTTTTTTTTTCACTTTTAGGTTTCAAAAGCAAAGGAGAATTTGTTTTTTACTTTTCAAGCTCAAAATCAAGAGGGAACTTTTATTCTTTTTCTTATTTATTCATTCAGTTTGTCTAGCATTTTCTGGAGTTTATAAAGATTCTCGCAAAGAGGAAAATATCATCAGCAAATATGAGGTTACTTGAGAATTCACCATCAATTCTGATTCCTTTATTTGTCCTGTCTACATTTCAGAAGATCATTTCAAGGCAAACTGTGAAGAGTTTGAGAGAGCTGATGTCCTCTTGTCTCACTCCTTTTTTGTATCGTAACCAGCAACCTCATTTTTCTTTATTGTTTATTCTATCTAACTCCATCTGTGTGTAACAAAAGGAGATCGTTTCAAATTGAGTTTCAAATGATATGACATATTCATAAACATAGATACATTGATACATACATACATACATACATACATAGATATAAATGTCAGAACATATGAATAACCTACACCCAACAACAGTGTTTCACCCGGGGTTGTGGGTAGCAGTGACTAATAATCCTAATCACACTATTCAATTTAGTCCTGTATATTATAACATGGTTATACTTACTATAGTTATATAGTTGTTCTCTTTGACGTTCATCTTCTTCCTTTTATATTACAGTTTTTAAAGTCATAGATTCCCTTTGATGTAAAAGGACTTTACTTAATAATCCCTGGGAACAGAACAATGAACCTTATAATTTTCATTTCAAAATTCTAACCACAGAACCTTGTAATTTAATTGAAATATAGTACCTGAAGCTGCTTGATTCTAAAGGTTAGAACAAAAAAACAGTCTTAAACTTGATGTGAAAACAAGCTGTTATTTAGTTATCCGAGCCTTTACTCTTTATTCATCTTTTTTCTCTCTTGACATCTGGCACTAATTACAATAACCAACAGATTTCAAGTGCGGAGAACTAGAAGGAAGAAATCAGTGTCGGGGATGCCTCGCAGATCATCCATTTTAATAAAATGATTGGCTGTTTTGCCAATTTTAACAAAAATCCGAAATTGTCTCCTGCCTTGCCGATCTGACGTTAAGGGATTATTCCATCACTGTGGAGGGATAATTAAATTGAAAGTGTGAATTAAGAAATGGATGATGATTTCTGGCAGCAAAATTCATCAGAAGAGAAAGACGTTCCAAAGAAAAGGAAAAAAAATTCTGCTTTAGGAGTATTTTCAACAGTGGCAGTTGACATTTCAACTCTTCGAGTATTTGCCAATTGAACAAATGTGCAAAACTGATTGGCTAGAAAAAAGTTGTCAGTTGAAATTAGAGCTTTCGTTTTCCTGTCTCTTCTCTGCTGGCATGCCCATGCAAAGTTGGTAGTAGGCCCAAGCCAGATGGAAAATCAAGGCCCCAGCCCCATTTCAGACTGTTTATTGAATAGTTTTATAATCAGTGCTGAGCTTTTGTGCAGTTTTGGAAAATGAACTGAGGGAATGCAAGGCTGTCTGATCTTGAAGGAGGTTGTTAAAGACAACCCAAGGAATAATGAATTTAATCAATTTCAAAGATATTCGAGTCTGTCGCAATTCTTTTATTTTTTGTTACTTTTTCCTCTTTCTCTCTTCCTTTCCTTCTTTCTAGAATTGGTATTATTTCGTTGGCCTCCTGGATGATTCGAACTTTACTGTTTTTCTGTGACTAATCACTGTTTTGAATCTTGCCTATCTCATTTTCTGAGATGTTGAGATACCTCTCATATGCTCTAGCACAAATGTGTATTCATCTCTCCATGTCCCATGAATGAAATAATGCATCTACTACACCACAGTCAGGATTATCTTCTGTCTTATAATTCTTCTTACTTCAGAAAGTCCACATGGGTCAAAATTAATGTGTTTGCTGTGACTTAAATAGTCTTTCCATTGTATGTTTTTCAGCATCTGAGAATGGCCCTCAAGTAGCTCATCTGCAGTCATGAATTCATGTGTCGTACATCAGCCCCAACTTGGCAGGTGGGCATACCACTGATAACCTGGTTTCAATGTTTATTCCTTGGTCTTTAAAATACCAAGCCCTTATGGATTCTGAGCATTTCAGTTACCTCCGCTTCATTAACGCATGGCTACTACGACTACTTTGCATAGAACTCCTACCTTCCACTAGAGCACTATCTTCTTTCTTCCTCTTCTACCTAGCTTCAGGCTTACACTATATACTCATTCTATCATAGATTGAATCTCTTTCCTTAATTACCTAGTAATCTCATCTAAACTGGCCTCTTCTATCATAATCGATCTTACTAATGTTCATATGTACTTTCCTTTCAGCATTGTACGTATTGTTATATAAGTCCCATCATTAAATGTACATCCTATTTGTTTGTCTAAACATTTGTACGTGTCTTTATTATGATTACGAATTCTGTTTAATCTCCACGTCCATATTCATATGCAGCGTGGAAATTCTTCCGTCTGTCAAGGCAATTATCGACAACCTTCCTCCTTCAACATCCATCATGATGTCATAGCAGAAGCTGTTAAACCTATAAGATCGTGTGAATAGTATTTGGACATTAATTTTTCTCATCAGTGGATTGTTCAAACTGAGAATTTTAGTAGTGTATACATTATGAGTGAAAACTGCTCCACCCACCAAAAAGAGTAGGAGTATGCTGCTCCAATGTGTTCCCAGTGCACCACACCACCCCAGTAAAATCTTTTCCTCATCCAATACTAGTTAATATTACTTGTGAAAGAATATATATACATATATATATATATACATATATATATACATATATATATATATATATATATATATATATATATATATTATTGTATCATCCACAGACTGCTGCTTCAATGTATTACATCTCCTCAGTGCAGCTATAGACCCTCCACCATCCCATCCAGCACCACGAGGCAGAATCAAAACCTTGACTTCTGACCCGCAGGCTGATATCCTACCTCTGGACCACAGAACTGGACAGTCAGTAAGGCCGAACCCAAGTGATATATTTATTTTACACAGAAATCCTTCATCCACAAGAGTGCTCTATTCCTATGGAAGAGCATTGCATTAGCTTACAGTGGATGAGTTACCTCACTTAAAGATTGCTCAGCCCTGAATAGAGGAGCATTAATTATATATATATATATATATATATATATATATATATATGTATATATATATAGGCATATTCTAATTTCTGTGAAATGATTTTTAAAAATTGATTATAGCAAATTTGTTTCAGTTGAAGAGTCTATAGTTCCAAATGGTTGGATGGAGGAACTTTTATCAACACAATTTTAGTAGTATATAAATAGGGAATGCTGTTGCTCCTCCCCAACAAATTATGGGACTGCTGTTTCCACAAGTTCCCACAACACTACATCACTTGCACGTATAGGTATGTGAGCAGACGACACACACACACTCATCATAGACAATAGACTCACAAATAGAAGAGCTCTATTACTCCAGCTCTGGTAACCAGTTATATATTTTGATATTGCTGACTTAATACCTACAAGACTGATTATGTAGAATAGGAGTTATTGTTGCTTCGGTTTGAAAATCAAATCTTTTTTATCTATTTGTTTTCAGCCAAGTTAAAGAGGTGTTGAGTGGCTTGGTAGATAACAGTTAGGAGTATGGACTCTGCGAGTTGAGTTCAAACTCCCGCTGATATAGTTTATGTTCACTTTGCACTATTGCATGGATCCATCTCTCTCTCTAGCTAGAGGTAAAATAGCACAGGATGAAGTGAGTGACGCTAACTTTGGTGCTTGAAGCCTCCAAGTTTACTTCACAGATCAAACAGGCTGAGTAAGCCGTAGAGTGGAATGTGGAGCGAGGACGGCTGAAGTCATAGCCTGCGTAAGGGGAACCTCTCACTTACTTTTAGCCATTCAATAGAAACCGTCATGTTGAAGGTGATCAAATAAAAAATTGGAAGGGTTAATTAATGGATATGTTACTTCACTCACCTTTTGTTGGGCAGTAATAACGCACTGAATTTTTCGAAAAACAAGCATGAATGCTGTTGTACACAAACCAAGGGACCAATTAAGCATAAACTTACATTGCAAATTGAATCCTCCTCTAAATCCTATTTAGGGTAGATTTACCAAAAACTGGATGAATGAACAAGCCATTGAAGTACATGATAAACAAACAAATGAGAAAATGAATAAATAACTAAATACAGAGAATTCAATTGGACTCATCCAAATTTTGCTGCAGCATTGCCATTCTGAGGACTTCATTTTAGCAGCTGAAAAATTTTGAATTTTTCACCTTTCTCTGCTAAATATTTCATGTCTGTCTCCCAGCAAGAATTTACTACTTGGATGTGTCTGTCTTCAGTCTAATCTAATATTCGATTTGTTTTGTTTTTATGGCCAGTCAAGCCCCGGTCAAGGCATGGGGGGTAGGGGGTAGGGAGTTTTAAAAAAGTTTGTTTCATAAAGAGTGAATGTTCGAATTTCAAATCTCAAGCTTCGTTGATGCAGCTGCACACATGATACATACATTAATAGCCAACCAACCAGCCAGCCAGCCAAACTTGAAAACTGAAGAAACCTATTTTACCACTTTTGGTTGATGGTTTGAAACTTACAATGGAGAAACATGTAAAATTTTGCCAATGGCTCAGAATAATGAATAGATCCAGGAATGTTGGAAAGAGTATGGTTATTGACCGTGTCAGACCATCCATTAGACAAAGCTAGGGAGAAGCCTCAGGCACAAAGGTTCCTGGGGCGCATTCCAAACAGGAAAAAATAAGAATCCAACCGGGGTGCAAATTTTAAATCTTGCCTAGGGTGTATGAAACTCTTGCACTGACTCCAGTCAGGAAAGCCATCCATTTAGATTGTCAATTTCCAACAAAGGAAACCTTGAATATTGATCCTCTTATTCTTATTTCAGAAATTTCTGCTGTATGTGATTGCTATGTTACTCTTTAGAGATCAGAGTATTGGACTGGACATGATGAGGTGTGTTGTTTTAGCCAAATATGGTTTCCTCAAAATTTATATAAAATGATTTGGTTACTTTTTTTTTTCAATTTTTTGTGTGCTTTTTAACAGTAGCATATATAGATGTAAAATTGAATCTCCATAGTCCCACAAATTGCCCAACCAACCAGGCAAGTGAGCAACAGATTCTTCATTCTTTATGTGTGTATGTGTGTGTATGCATGCATGCATGCATGCGTGTGTGTGTGTGTATGTGTGTGTGTGATACTCCATATCGAATTTTTGGGACTACAAAAAAATCTACATGAGCACTAATAGGTCCCTTCTAAGGTTTTTTTTTGTTGCTTGCAAAAAAGTGCTTTTTTGGGTCTCTTTTGGATCAACAATGCCCAAATCTAGTAATGGTATTTTCTAGATAAAAGATCTATTCTTTTTAAATGATTTTGGATGAAAGGTTTATATTTTCTTAGATAATTTCAGATAGAAAATCTGAGATTTTTTGGATAACTTTCAAAGATATTTTTAGATGTGAGGTGTGGATATTGATTTTTTTCTGTGTGCTTATTGACAACAGTTACATAGATGTTTTATCTAATTCAAAAATTACCTAAAGCTTTTATGATCAGTAAATGAGAAATCATTCGTTATATAATGCTTAGTTGTTTACGACATTGATGATATCACAGGTAGAATTTATTCAACAAATATATAAAAACTTTTATCCACCCAAGTATATATAATGCCCTATACAAAAGAACCAACTTCATGTATGACATAAGTTATACATTAAAATCATAGCTGAAAGGAGGTGGTGTTTGATCAGCACTGCTGGGGTGCCATGTTAATATAACTGTTTTATTTTTAAAATCCCTGAAACAGTTACATGGTAAACAATTGATGATCTTAACAAAAGAAAATTCATACATTGTACCATAATAACAAAGTGTATGTAAAACAGGGAAAAAAACACGGGAGAAAATTACATAAATTGCATTGACAGATATTGAGAAATAAGTGACTGAAGTGACACAAATAAATTGTGAAAAGTTTCGTAATATTTAGTATTTAAAAGCTGTAAATTTTTCTAGATTATATATATATATACATATATATTATTGTGTCATCCACAGACAGCTGTTTCATTGTATTACAACTCTTCAGTGTGGCTGTAGGCAATCCATCATCCCATCCAGTACCATGAGGCAGGATTGAAAACTTCATATATAGTGACACAGCAAATACAGGTAGTAGAGGAAAAAATGAAATAATGATCAGAATAGTATTATATTGCCAAGTGCATTTGAGCCTATTTTGCTGAGGTAAGTTTCCAGCCTATTTTATCTGTAATTTCACCAATGCTCTGTTGTAATTTTCACTACAAATAAACTGAATATTCCTGAAAGTTGATAAAAAGTTTACTGATCAAGCAATAAATATGGGAGTTTTTTTATTTGTGAGTTGTGCATTGAAAATCTATTTATATGATATGCAATATGCATGTCTACATCTTTTGTCTGTAACATTAGTCAAGAGAGATAACTAGTGAATGCTGATTTTAGAGTAGTCTCCCTTGTTTATTTCTTTTTTTTGCAAATGAATAAAAAATTCCTGGTTCATTCTGGTTGAACGTAAACAAGAAAATACTGAACAACATGACAATAGAAATTGTCAACTAAAACTGTCACCAAAATTGTGAACACAGGTTTCTTCATTTTTTGGGTTTGGCTGATTGGCTGGCTGGCTGTGTATGTTTTTATGCATCATGTGTAAAAGATGCACCAATAAAGCTCAAAGAGCTGAAAGTTTAAACATTTACTTCTTATTATGACCAGTAAAAACCTTTTTTTGACTCAATTTGCAATGCAATTTTATGCTAAATTAATCCCTCAATGTCCTTTCATGTTTTTGTTTTTTTTGATTCAGACTTTGTTCGGCAGTGATCACAAAGAAAAGGTGAGGAAGTAACATTCTTTTATCACGTATTTTTCTAGTTTTTTAATTGATCAACCCCAGCATGACCTGCTTCCAAATGACATTGGTCGCATGACAGTTTCTATCGACCAGACCAGTCTTCATTCTTCTAATGAAAGAAAACATTAGCAAAACTTCAAACTGGTTTGATGTTGTATGCCACATAAACTTCTGAATTATTTTGCAAATAGAAGTGTGAGGTTTTGTAATGAATACCATGTTGAAAAACAGTATTGGCTTTGGCAAACTGAAATCAGATTTCAGTCAAGAATGTTTCAATTAACTCAATTATTTTCAATTAACTTAATTAGTTTCTAATAACCATTATTGAATTTTGACTATTTTCTTTCATCGTGATATTTTGCGGTTGCTTTTTATTACAGCTTTCCTCAGTCCATCAGTCCAAGACAGTGAGTAATCAATGCAGATTTTTGGTTCACCTTGGTCATTTTTGGCCAACACGGGCCATACCTAGAGCTGGCATTTTTTTTAGATTATTTCACATGAAACAATAATGATTTCAAATAATTTTTTCAGATAATTAGTTTTGGTACACATGTGGTTTACGGTGATTCATTTTTGTGAGGTACAGATATCTTGATGTATTTTTTATTAGATCAAGCATTGTTAACCATTATTAATTTTTGTCAAGTATTTTCTTCCATCTTGACTTTTTTCATTACTTTTTATCATAAACAGCGCAGATTGGAAATAAAGAATAACCTCGAGGCAAGTGGCTTTTCAATTAGCTTTTTATCGCAATCGGCCTCGGGCTTATTCTTTATTGTATATTTCCCATCTGCTCTGTTTACTCACTGCCACAGACTGATGGACTGAGCGAAGTTATGATAAAGAGCGACTAAAGATTCTAAGATGGAAGAAAATGTTAGTCAAAAATTTGTTGTCATTAACAATGCTTCATCGAATGAAAAACTGAATTAGGATAACATGCTTAAAGTTTTAATCAGGGGCAACTACGAGCAATTAAGAAATTAAAAAAATACTTGCCTGAAATTAAGGTGAACCTTGGTTTGATGAATCCAAATTTCAGTCAGCTATTAAATGACAATTTTTTCCCTCTGGCTTTATTTTTTCCAGGTGGCGATGGTTTACTGCAGAGGTATGGTGTACAAGAGTCATCCCATGCTGAAGTTTTTTTTATTCTGTTTCTCTTCATGATTCTAAGTCTTTTAGGGTTTGGAGAGATTTCTTTATTTCATGAATGGCTGGTATGATATCTCCTTAATCTCATCCATGGTCAGAAATTTCCTTGAGAAAATCTGGATGTCACAGAGAACTACATCTGGCCACTGAGGGGGCTTACAGACCTAGGTGATATGAAGTTCTGCCAAAAAACCCTACATGAAATGTGGGAAATGGGTGAGCTTGGTCCATGTGAATGCAATCATCACACTGTATACAAGCTCACTTCATGATGTCCAACTACTGAATGAGTTATCACACAGGAAAGTGTATATTCATGCATGTGCAGTCTAGTGGCATATGGTGCATTGTATCTTGTGCATACTGTGTGCTACAGATGTGCAAAATAGCAGAAATATGTTCATCATCATCATCATCATCATCATCATCAGCCTTTTAGTGTCCGTCGTTGGTTATAGAACTTCTCAAGGATTTGCCAGACTTCTCTATCAAGAGCATCGTGGAGCCAAAACTTTCTGTACTTGTCTAGTTCATCACACCATCTTATATTTTGCCAGCCTCAGTTTTGCAGATGACCTCTAAGGATCCACTGTGAGTTGTGATGTCCATCAGTTGTCTGCCATTCTTGCAACATGATCAGTCCATTGCCATTTGTATTTTTCTAATGGATTCTATGATATCCCTGAGTCCTGTTTTTCCTCTAATATACTGTGCTGTTTTGTTATCTCTCTTTGTGATGTTGAGAATGATTCTTTCATGTGCACGTTTCATGGTTCTTAGTTTGAGGATTAGTCTCTCGGTTGAGTACCATGTCTCAGCTCCATAGGTGACTATCAAGAGAATACATTGGTTGTATATACTTCTTTTTATAAGACCAGTGGAATTTTCGTGTTCTTGAAGGTTTAGCTTGCTCTACAAAAAGCTTCTTTTCCAGAGCGATTTTTTGCTTGACTCCTTCTTCTTTCAAGAACTTTGTGGAAATTCGTTGTCCTAGGCTGATGAAAAGGTCTTTTTTTTACTGTCTACATTTTTGATCTTGATTTTTGCATCTTTATCTTCAACATGTTTGTTGTACATAATATTTGTTTTACTGGAGTTCACGTGAAGACCAACTTCCTTGTTCTTTTCATTCAGTTTATCTAGCATTACTTGGAAATCATGAAGGTTTTTTAATGTCTATCTGCTCATAATAGTGACTAATCCAAATTTTGTTTTCTTAATTAATTCTGTAATTTCTAAATATGGGACTCCCTTCTCAACATTGTGCCAAAAATGGCTTCAACTTTCCAATCCTTTGTCTAGACAAAAAATATTTTCACATTTTTTTGTGCATACATAGCACACAGCACACCCAAGATACAATGCACTATATGCCACAGTTGCAATAACATCTGTTCAGGCATGCGTTGTGTTTCATCTGATTAGTTGTCAAGTTACATCAGGGCTGAAGAACTGGTTCTCCAGGTATTCAAAATGACTGCATACATTCTGAATAGACTGTGTTAACTGTAAACTGATTGCAATTTAGCCAAAATGGAAACAGATGATACTACTACTTCTACAATTCCAAGAAAGACAGAAGATCTGTTCTTTCTACATTTATCTAATTACAAAATCTCTTGGAAGATTGGTTAACCTTTCTTTATTAAGCATTTATAGATTTACATATTGCAGACATTTCATTACAGTCTCTACGGAGTGTAAAAGTGATGCTTATCTAGAATTGACACAAGAACTCACAAGAATAAATGCAATAACCTATTTTTAGAAACTTTTAGCCAAAACTTTTAACATAGGTTTCTCAAGTTTCCAAGTGAGTCTGACAATCTATCTATCTATCTATCTATCTATCTATCTGTCTGTCTATCTATCTATCATGCTTGAGATGAAAACTTGAACATTTATTCCTTCTAGAAAAAACCTTTTTTTTAACATTTTTGAAAATCCCCCCCCCCCAAGCTTATTTGTGGGGGTTCAATTTAAATTCAAATTCTTTAACAATCACTGCCCTAAAAGAAGACAAGAGAAGTAATTTGCTCATTGATCACTTTTTTTCCCAATTCTTTTAATTGATAACCCCCAACATGCTGCCAAAAGACATTATTGATATGACAATTTCTATTGAGTGATTATCTATACTTGTTTTTATTTACCACTGTCAAAGAAGTTGGAAGAGGTATATGTATTCACTTATGTCTACGTATCTGTTAGTCAAAACAATATCTCTAAAAGTTCTTAATGAATTTCAAGGAAAAATTTTCCAAAATAGGTTTTTTTGGAGGGTGGATGGATAAGGGATGATTTCTTATTGAAAGTCAAGTGTATACCAAATTGGTCTAGCAGGGTTCATGTCTGTTTTTTTTTTTTTAATTGGACATTTTCAGTGATCACAAGATGATAGAAATTACTTATTCATTTACAGCCCTTTTTCCAATTTTTCAATCGGTCATCTTGAACATGGCATTTGTTGTTCACGTGACAGTGTCAATGGAGTGACTAACCAGACTAGTTTTTGACTTTCTGAATGATTCATAAATGAATAAAACTTTTCCCTACTTCTCATTGAATCACCAGGCACCTATGAAGTCTTGCTACTTGCATCTGGATATTGTTGATGCAATGGATATCAATTCTGTAAAAATTTCTTTCATTACACATTCCTCAAAGGAAACAAATAAGAATTGACAATCCCTGCAGAAACAGTTGTTCATGATATTTACTAAGTTTAGCTCTGCACAAGTCCAGAAAAAAGCTATTTTAATCTAGAAATCACCTCCAATGACCTTAGAGATCAGCACCACCTATCCTATCATCTTTTTATGCCTGAGTTAACCCTACGTATCAATTAACCTCTAACATTGTACTCATTGGATTGAAATATGATTGCAAAGATCTTTTAATCCCAAATTGACCTCAGATGACCTCCATTAACATGGGAGGTCAGCACAACCTATCCTATCAGATTTTATCCCATCTGCTCTACCATTTGTGAGGTCAAAAACGTTTTTGTACTTCATGGCAGAATCATTATGATATGTCTATTTCTTGCACTCTTTCAGCTTCAGATATTTATACATAGTTCAGTGTGCAAAGCAGAAATCCAATACATTGAAGAATCTAACGATGGTTAAGGCTAACGCTGCTCTTGTAATAATCTCAGAAGAAATTTAACTCTCAAATTCATACAAAGAAAATAGGATGTCAATTTCAAAGAAAATAACTTCAGATTAAAATTATCTCCCTTTGACAATTTGGTAAATTAAAATTTTTCTTTGTTCGATTCATAGAAGAGTTCTACTATTTTTTTATTCTATTCATCGAAAAGTTCCACTGTCAATTACAAGCAATTTCAAGTGGTTTATGAATCTAGGAGTTGAAAACGCAGCAGTTATGAATAGAGAAAGCAAAGGCACAGATCTCTACAAAGGAACACTAAGTCAGTTGGTGGTTAGAGTTTTTGAGAGGAAAACCCTACTTTTTAATGATGGCAGATTTTTTGTTTAGAAAAAAAAAAATGAACACACCATTTTTTCAAAAATTCAAATTTTGATTTTAATCTAATATTTCGATTCCGATTTGACAGCTTTTGTGAAAAGAATTATTAAGTTAAATCACAAATTCTTAATATTTCATTTAAACAAAACTATAATTTTTTTCTCCTCTCTTTTGGATGTGAACTTTAGAAGAAAAGAATCAATCAGAATTTTGTAAGGCCATCACACATAGAGGTCGGGAAAAATTTAATTTGATTCTCAAGAGAAAACAAAACAGAAAAAAACATGCAGAGAAGTAAAAAATATTTTCAAAAAGTTTGGGAAAAACATGAAATACTGAGAAAAATTTCAAAAAGAGTACTTGGAATTTTTTTCTCCAATATTTCCACCCAATGCAAATCAAAATGCTCTGCATTCATAAATTCATAATATTAGATTGAGTTACTTGAGCACAAAATGGAAGCAGCAAATGCAACTAGAGTATCAAAAGGGTTGAAAGGAAAATTTATATTGAAATATCTGTACCTTGCATAAATGAATCACCATAGCCAGCGCAGGTACCAGAAATGATTATCTAAAGTTATCTAAAAAATAGACTTTCATCTAAAATCATCTAATAAAGAAAAAGCCCCTTTATCTAAAATTATCTAATAGAGAAAAGGCCCCTTTATCTAAAATTATTTTAAAAAAAAATAACAGCACAAGATTTCGACATTATTGATCCAAAATAACCATAGAAACCTGAAAAAAGCTCTTTTTTGAAAAAAGACAAAAATGATATTTCATGGTTCCAAAATCGAAATCCAATCAGATAAAGTCATATACTTTAGTTGATCTCATGTACATCATCAGAAAGAGAGATAAAATAAGGTTTCTTAAATGATAATTGCCTGAGATGCTTCAAGAAATATTGATCATTAAGGCATTTTTTCAGATTTCATAGATTGATACTAATGAAATATTTCAAGATTCATAGATTGATACTTATTCTTATAAAATTAGCAATAAGTCAAACATAAATTCTATATTTTTTCTGATCTTGCCCCCGAATATGAAGATTCCCTATCTCCAAGATCTAATTCAGAAGCAATAATTCCCATCCTTTTAGCATATCATGGTGTATGACCAGTACCTTGAGAGCAAATTGTAAGAAATTTTATCATAGCAATTTTACAAATAATATCATGGTACTGATTTCCTGATCCAGCAGCATAGTTATATGGTTAGCATATCTTCCTCACATACAGAGAGTCCCAAGTGTCATTCCGGTATGTGTAAAGAGTGTGAAAAACTCTTAATTAGGTCATATATCTCTGTGCACACAGCAGCTGACTGAGTACACTCCAAGCTGAGGGATTAGGATTTAGGTATCCTTTCAGTAGAATTGCGCCCTGCCATAGGGTTGGTAACAAAACTTTGTAGGAATAAAGTCCCAGTCTCTACCAGACTTGAGACTTTCAAGGACCACAAAGTTGATCCATGCAACAGAAACCAGGACATTGTCACCGGCCGTCAAGTTGAGAGACGGGTTGTACACTTTCTTCACTCATTTCCAGCTCTTAATTCTATTTTCAAATATGTTGGAATAAAGTGGCTATAAATAATGTCTTTCCATTTCCATATGACTATGAAGTATCAATTTATGCATTCAGAGGGCATCACTAATGACTGGTTATTTTCAGTGAAGGAAATGGATTCGGGGAACTATCCATTTGGTAAGGCCTGGTTCAGGGGACTACGAATACAGCAAATTTCTCCATAAATAGACATTGAACATACAGTAAAAAACGTAGAAGTAGGTATATACCAAAACCCCTGCATGCCTGCCCCCTTCTTCATCCCATGTTATATTCAAAAATCCATCATCAAACTAAGCATCAAAAAATATTCCAGTTACTAAGTTAAACACTTTCTTCAATAAAGTATGTATTTCTTGGATATGTTTAATCACTTTTTTTCTTCAATAATGTATGTATTTCTAGGATAAATAATGAAACTAACAAAATTATTATTTTCTGAAGATAAAATTTTGAAAATTCCTTGTACTACAAAGAAAAATACTTCTGAAAACAAATTCTAACCATTATTGTAAAACATTGATAATTTCCTTTGATCATTAAAATCAATCAATCTTCAAAATAGATCAAAGCCTTTGTAAGTAAGAAAAAATATTCTAAAAATACTAATTTCAAGAAAGTGTAAAATGTCTGTATCATGTCAGATTCAAAATATTATCCGTAAAATCCACAATAAGCTAAACTCATAAATACTATGCCCCAAAGACACACCAGCTTCGAGATCTAATTTGGAAGGCAATAATTTTGTTCTTTTTAGCATGTTATGGTTTACGAGCATCCCCAAAAGAGCAAATAATACTGTGTTATAGTTAGACTTGTTATCCATTCTAGCATTTTAACCAACCGCTATCCCTGGAAGCTCCAACCAGGCAAATTATTGCAATATTCAGGGTAGCATTTTTCCTTGTAACTACCCATTTCTCATAAATTCAAATTCTCTCTTAAATGTCCGCCAATCTTATTACTGAATTTTATATCTTGATGCATGCAGCTATAAAAACGTGCCATGATTTGAATCGTTATTGACAAATTAAGTTGTAAACCATCCTTCTGTCAAACCAACGAACTCATTTGACAATGAGAGCCTGAAAGTGGAAAATTAATTTCATTACCTAGCGTCTTCTCGATAATCACTGAAGTTTTTACTGCGGTTCGATGCCTCCCCTGAGTACTTTATTGTCAGCTTAAAAATCTCGATTATGGCTATATCTTGCTGTCACAGCGTGTCTGTCTCTTTTTGTTTCAATATTCCCAACAGAAAATGCATGAAATAGAAGCACGGAAACTTGTTTTCTTCTGTTGATATTTTTGAGTGTTTGTACAGAGAGATTATTGTCACGATTCCTTTTGAAATAAGTCTTTATTTCCAAGTAAATCTGACTGAAAGAATGACAAAAAAAAAACTAACAAAGATTTTGATGTGATGTAGCATTCTGTACACCCAAGGATTGGTGAAAGAAAATCATAAATAAAGTTTGATACGATTGATTAGTTATGTGAATGAAAAGTTTTGAGTGGAACCAATATGATTATCTCTTTGTAAGAAATAACAAAACCTTGAAAAAAAGATTTTTCAATTTTTCATTGGTCATTTGACCAACTTGACATTAAGTAGCATTTTATAACAACAAAATATGTACAATATTTTCATATTTAGCATATCTATATAGACACAAACAAACACACACACACAGACACTGTCTCATTCCCTATTGTTCACTTTATATATGTATACATATTTATATGCATATGTGAGTGTGTGTGTGCTTTTATCTGCAATACATTATGAATACAGACTTATTCAGGAATATTTTATTTTTGGAGGTTCAAGTTCTTCAGTGAACAACCAAGTGCATATACATTTAGCAACAAAATGATATTTACACACATTTGCAATACATATATATATATATATATATATATACATATATATATGTTTAATTAGTCACTTGATATAAACAGTCACATGACCAATGGTTTTGCCAGTATGATGTGTTGAGAGTGATCAATCAAAGAATTGGAAAAAGGTGATCAATGAACTTAACTTGAACTTACATTGCAAATTAGCCCCCCTCCCATTGGTTAAAAACCTTTTGAGGTGGTGTTGCTGGTGAATTATCAAACAACAAAAAACGTTTTTTAGATTTAATAAGGAGTAAATATTAAAATTTTCAGCCTTCTAGCTCCAGTGCCCGTGATACATACATAGCCAGCCAGACCAACTCAAAAACTGAAGAAACCTATGTTGACAGTTTTTGTGACAGTTCTGGTTAATGGTTTCTAATGGAAAACTTTGGAAATAGGAAACTACGAAATGCACATATTAATTTTCACTTGTATATAATTATGCAAAAACACTTATAAAATATCATAAATATTTATAAAATAGTTGTACAAAAAATGTTGTCTATGGATGGGGAATTTCCAAAAAACAAAAACTTAGGGTTTAGATAGTATCATTTGCTTAGATTTCAGATTCAACATAATCTCATTTAAAAAAATATTTTGCATACATACGCTATCAATATTTTAAAAATTTTCTTATCAGTAGTTTTTCATGTACGCATTGGGACACGACAAAAATAAACAGACACCTATACTTTCAAACGGAACCCTTATTCAATCATCTAAAAAATTTGAGAATATTTCATTCTGCAAAGTATAGTTTATCTACTTGCCATTAAAATATTTTAAAGTTTTTACTCTTCCAGACATGAAATAATAAAGTAAGATATCCATACCTTGCATAGTGTATCATCATACCCTATGCATATTTCAGAACAAATTATTTAAAGTATTGTGTAGAATTATCAAATGAAAAATAGATCCTTTATCTAAAATGATTTAAAGTCAGAAGATATTTTATCTAAAATCATCTGAAAAAAATATCTGCACAAGATTCGGGCATTGTTGGTCCCTAAATGACAATGGAAACTAAAAAATGACTTTTTAAAAAAAACTACTGCCTAGTAGTATACTCTTAAAAATCTTTGTGGATGTAGCCGCAAAAATGAGACCAGCAGTGCCAGACAGACACACACACCCACACAGACATTCCCGTAAAAATCAACACAGACATTCACATAGACACTAATGTGCAAATAGAAGAGAATCTGTAGCCACTTAATTGGTCGGTTTCGTGAGAGTAGGGCGATTTAATATTCCATTTCTATTTGACACTTTTTGGTCGGTCCCAGTTATGATAAACAACAGAAAGAGGAAGGAATTCTGTGACCATGGGATGGTAAGAAAAATGCAAATTAATATCAACAAAGAATACTGGAAAAAGTTCTGCACCAAACTGCAACCATTAAACATACCAAATCAAGTCACCAAACACTTCGAGCTCTAACTGAAAAACAGATTTGAACTTCTCACTGAACCAGAAAAGAATATCAACAATAACAACCTTTCAAACAGAAGTCGCCAATATGTTTAAACCAGAGACCAAAGAGCAAACAAACCATCAGTAAAATGTCAAAAGAAACCAAGAATCTCATAGAAAAATGCAGAAATCTCAAACTATTGACAACAAGAAAAAAGATTGAAGTGAATGATCTAAATAAAACCTTTAAAAAAAAACAAAAAAGTGAAGATGAAAGAAGATACGCAACAGCAGTCATCAAAATAATTCTCTAAAAAGGTTGTGGTTTTAAAGATATTGACAAAAATATCAATACAGAAAGAAAACAAGGAACATAGAAAAATGAACAAAATGTGAAAGTCATGGGCAATCAGTTCGAGGATTTTGGGGAGTTACTCCGCGAGCGAGCCATCAAATAAACTAAGAAAAGAAAGGCATCTGGTCCAGACAACATCACCATTGACCTATTCAAATAAGCTGATAGGGTCATTGCTAGGAAACTAGCCATCCTATTGAACTTATTTCTCAAAAAATGTCCCAGAAGATTGGAACAAAAGATAACCAAAAAGATCTTCACAACTACAGGCCTATAAGCCTACTCAACTGCATCTAAAAACTTTCTACCAAAGTAAATAAATTTACCAAATCACAAAAGCACTAGATGGAATCTAATCATAGGAACAAGCTGGCTTCAGAAGAAGCTATTCCACCATTGATCATCTCCATTTGATAAATAAAGTAAAAGAGAAAGCAGCAGAATATAAAATACCACTCACTGTAGCATTTGTTGTCTGAAAGAAAGCCTCTGACTCAATGGAAATCCCTAAGGTCATTGATGATGGCATAGGCTCTATATATGTCAGAGTATTGCAACAGATCTACTGACACAATAATTTCCTTTATCAGAATAAATACAGACTCAGAGCCCTTTTAGCTCTAAGGAGGTATAAGGCTAGGTGACACTAGCTCACCAAAACTCTTCACTACCTGCCTTGAGATGATCTTCCAAAACCGAGACAGGGAGAATAAAGGAATCAGAAAAAATGACAGATACCTAAGCAAATTGATTTGAAGATGACATCGTCTTTTTTGCTGTGAACCTCCATGACCTCCAAATAATGCTTAACAAACTGAATGAAGAAAGCAAGAAAGTTGGTCTGCATTTGAACTTTCAAAGATTCATGTTATGTACAACTAACATGTTGAAGACGAAGACACAACAATCAAAATCCAAACTGCAGAACTGGAGAAAGTAGACCACTACATGTACATAGGACTCCAAATCTCCATGAATTTCTCAAAAAAAGAATAGTCATAATTGGATTGCAAGTTTTCACTAGAGCAAGCTCAACCTTTTGGAACAAAAAAATCCTATTTGTCCTAAAAAGATGAATATGCAACCAATACTCCTTCCCGATTGTCACATATGGAGCTGAAACATGGAACCTAACCAAAAGATTGACCCTCAAACAGAAAATTATGCAATGTACACATGAGTGAATCATGCTCAACATCAGAATACAATCTATAGATAAAGCAGGAGTTTGAGATATCATAGAATCCATTAGAAAACTCAAATGGCGATGGGCTGGTCATGTTACAAAAATGGCAGACAACTGCTTTTTTTTTAGATATATCTATCATTAATATTCTAAAAACTTTATTTCATCAGAAGATTTTTATGAATATGGAGACACAACGAAGTAAATAGATACCTCTATTTCTAGCAATGAACACATATTTCTGATGACTCAAACTGATTTAAATGAGACAGAATGATTTTCTGTTCTTTAAAATAGATAAAGATAGGAAAAAATGTAAGAGAAGCTTATACCATTTCAACTAAGCTGTTTACCACAATACTTGAAAGCATCTTTTGGAAAACTGACTGGGTAGGAATGGGAATAAACATAGATGGGGAATCTTTAAATAACTTGAGATTTGACAATTCTGTCAGAAACATTGGAAAAGTTCAACTTTTTAACTGATATAAGAAGGGAAAGTAAAAAAGTAGAGTTAAATAAAAACAGAACAAAGACTAAAGTATTTTTCAATGGTAGTGTCCCCCAAAACACTGTGAGAATAGAGGTGGGGGTTCTCTATGACTTTGACGGATATGTTCACCTAAGTTGAATAATAAAATAAGAGAAAGATCATGAAAGTGAAATAAAATGAAAAATAACAATTATTTGGAAAGCATTTGGTATGAATAGAGACATATTGAAGCACACCACACCCATATGCTGGAAGTATAGATATGCAATGGATGTGTAATACTAGCTCTGACCCAGAGATTCGAAGCATGAAAATTGAAAAAACAAATTGAGAATTAATTTAGAATTGCTCAGAGAGCTATGGAAAAAGCAAAGATAAAAAAGATCAACATGGATGAGAGGGAAAATTAGGGTAAAGGATATTATGCAAATAATCTAACAACAAAAACAGACATGAGCTGGACACTTAGCAAGAAGATATGGCAATAGATGGAGCAAAAGTATGACTGGTTGCTGCCGATGGGACAGTAAATGCATTAGGAAAAGGACAGACACTAGATGAAGGGAAGAGATAGATTTGCTGGTAGCAATGTAAAAGTCAGCATATTCACAGTCGTCATGGGAGAAAATAGGGAAGGCATTTACCCAGCAGTGGACTTATAATGGCGGAGGATGATGCATTTATTTTTTACCATCAAATTCAGGAAGAAAAATTCTTGATTTTGATACTAATAACTGAAAGTATTCTCTTCCCTCTGAAAATTGGACAGTTCACATATTCTTGGTGAAAGAGGCATTGTAATTTGTCTTGTCAGAGTAAACTGAGTAATCATTAATACATATATATATATATATATAGTCTAGAAAGCTTCTCAGCTCTTAACACTAAGCATTAAAAAACTTTTTCAATAGATTTTATTGTGTCACTTCAGCCATCCATTTTCCAATACCTGTCAAGGCAATTTATGTAATTTTCAAAAGCGTTGGTTTCTCTATACTTTGTTATTATTGTACAATGTATAAATTGTCTCTTGTTGGGATCATCAGTTGTTTACCATGTAACAGTTTCAGGGATTTTGAAAACAAAACAGTTTTATTAACATGGCATCCAAGCAGTGTTAATTAAGTACTACCGTCCTCTCTTATTATATAGTTTATGCCATCCATGCAATTTGAAGGTTTTTATGTGAATTGATATCAATTATGTGCATTTATATTATACTTAATATCTATTTCCTGAAACTGGGCTTACTTATGTAGATTACCCGAAACGTTTTTAGCGATGAGGGATCAGTAAGTGTAACAACAGACGTGACTGCTCTTCATGACATTTCTATTGAATGTTCATCCATGTGAATATTTAATCCGTTGTGTTGGTTTTAATCTTAGACTGCGTGCAAAGCAACTTATGATATCATCTTTGAGAATACTAATCACACAGTAAAAACTTCTTTGAGTCAATTCTCTACCAACATATTCAACTGAAGAATTTGACAATTATTTCCCACCGACTTTGAAGTTAATTTTTCCACGACGTTTAACACTGAGCCTCCATCAAATGTTTTTGGAACACTTTTGATTATATATATATATATATATATATATATATATACATGTATATATATGTATGTCGAATTACTGTAGCCCCACAAATGGCCTGCTTGACTAATCAGCCAAGTGGGTTTCTGATTCTTCTCTCTTTATGTGTCCATGTGTCCGTGCGACTGTATGTGTGACATTTCTTTGGCTAAAATCATGAAATTTTGCATGAGTATATCTCTAGGCACCATCTAGGAATGTCTTTTGATAATCTCAAATAAAAATTCTATTATTTTGGATAATTTTCAATAATTTCTTCAGATAATTAACTCTGCTAAACGCGCAGGCTATAGCAATTCATATATCCTAGGTATATATATATATATATATATATATATATATATATATATATGTATATATATATATCTTTATTAAGTGTCAAATCAAGGTAATGTGATAGAATCCTGTCTTTCTACGATCAAATTTTGCAAAGTTTGTATCTTGCTGACCTGATATACAATTGCGTTTGCAGAAAAACATGCTTGTTTAAATATGCATTGACACGGTTGGAAATTTGTCATGTTTTGTGGATAACAGCAACCCCATCTTTCTTAGCAGCTTGCACTGTTGTGCAACTGTTGTGAGATTGCTAATAATAATAATAATAATAATAAATAATTATAATAATAATAATACTAAAAAATAATAATAATGAAAAATAATAATAATGAAAAAATTGAACGGAGAGTTTAAAAGGCAGATACAAGATGTGGCAGACGAGAAATCATGGACATGGTTACGAAAAGGAAACCTGAAGAGAGAGACAGAATCGCTCATCATAGCAGCTCAAAACAAAAGCATCAGGATGAATTATATAAAAACAAAAATCGACAGAACACAAACAAACAGTAAGTGCTACCTGTGCGATGGAAGAGATGAGACCGCAAACCACATAACCAGTCAATGTAGTCAACTCACCCAGAAGGAGTATAAGCACAGACACGATAGAGTAGCAACGATGATACGCTGGGAACTAAGTAAACGAATGGGATTCAACCATGCGGAAAAGTGGTATCAGCACAAACTTGAGGCAGTTTTGGAGAATGACAACCACAAACTACTCTGGGACTATAACATCCAAACTGACCACCTCATCCAGGCAAGAAAACCGGACTTGGTAATTGTAGACAAAAAGTGGAAGACCTGCCAGATAGTAGACGTGGCTATACCTGCTGACCATAGAGTAATGAGAAAAGAGAGTGAAAAACTGGAAAAATACCAGGATCTGGCAAGAGAACTAAAAGGCATGGAACATGAAAGTTAGGGCAGTACCAGTAATTATCAGTGCACTCGGAACTGTACCAAAGACACTGAAAGTGGGATTGGAGGAACTAGGGATAAAAGGAAGAAATGAGACAGTGCAGACCATGGCACTGCAAGGAACTGTACGAATATTGAGAGAAGTGCTAGAAATATAAGATCTACAACTGCAGCTGTTAGCAGTGGCCTAACGGAGAAGGTGATAAAAAACGAAACAAAAAAACACCCAAATGGTGTTGGAGGTACCAACCACAGCACAGCTGTGATAGGTGAGGGAGAGATGATATTAAAAGAGAGGTGAAAACCCAAAGAGACTTATTGTCACTGAGCCTTCAACGATAACCACCAGGCAACTGGTGTGAAACTATGAACCACAGTTCTGCTGCTGACTCTGAGAGTATGGAGAGGAGGGCTGGAGTCTTAAGGAGACTTGCTGTCACTCAACCTCCAGTGGTAACCACCAAGCAATTGGTGTGAAATTGATAGTGGTCATAATTATAATAACTTGCCATCACAGTCAATAATTGAACAACCATAGCATCAAAATTTAAAGTCATGTGACAAAATTCTGTTGAAGAATAAACATAATCAGAATAAATTCTATTTATGATATCATGGGACTTTCAACAGGAAAACTTCTGAAGTAGAGTAGAAAAAACAAATAAAAGCATCTAGATTCTGAAGGATCTAAATGTTATTGATGAGCCAGTCAAAATAAAGCCCCCAAAAGGTCAAAAAAGATATTTTTCAAAACAACAAAAACAGATTTTCACATTTTTAGAAGGTGTTTAGTGGAGTAATGATGCCAATTTTCAAGTCTGTAGACGAAACGGTATGACCAGGAGCAGTGGAACACTCAGATATGAACAAACACATAAATACACTAACACACAAATTTGAAAAAGGATAGAACCCTTCACCATCTTTGATGGCTACAAAGGTTCAATAATATTATCAATTTCAATTTGTTACTCTTATGTTCATATTTTATATTTTATATATATATATATATATATATAGGTATACATGTATATCCAGTTTATGGTATGTGTGTGTACAGACTTACAATGTATTTGTATAACACTATAATCATACTTATACATATATGTATACATATATATCAATAGCCATAACGTACCCACTGAGGATCAAGTGAGCAATGGTCTAGAAGACAGGCTCGATGAACATCACTCTGCAGGAGGTAACCATTGATTTACATACACATATGATATATGAATTATAAATTGCGTTATATTATATAGAAACTTATCTGAAATAGTTTCCCACTGTTACACGGTTAATATATCATTCAATTCAGACAACGTTAATAGAATAAACAAATAAAGAAAATAGGGCTGCTGAAGGAATCAAACCAGCCACCAATAGGTATCCGCATACTGTCATGTTTAAAGAAACGAAAAAAGACCAGGAATGAACAAGATGAGGATTTGGGTTGAAAGCAGTTATTTGGCCTTTGCCTTAACGGTGATCTTTTTAGCGCAATGATAAGAGCATTGCTATGTTGAAGCAGCTACATATCAGTGGTAGGTTCAATTCCTGCAGCAACTCCATTTTCTTTAAAGTTTATTCTATTTACGTTGTCTACACTGCAATGACAGGAAATCATTTTAGATAAGTTTCTATATAATATAACGCAATCCATAATTCATTCTGTTGGACCAAAATGTCCATTTCTCAAGTACACAAATAATATGTATAAATACATGTGTATGCTGGTATTGAAGTTATACATATATATATATGTAGATATATATATAGAGAGAGACAGAGACAGACAGGGAGACAGAAAGAAAGACAGCTAAAATTGTGGTATTACCTTTTCTTTTCCTACTCATAACCCTTTTTCAAAATGGCTGCCTCTCTGGACTCATGTAGAAAGCAAAGAACTGTTATAGAAAATGCTGCAAACATTCACAGGAGGTTTATGAATGTTTATGGAAAGGCTGCATTTGATGAAAGCATAGTAAGAAGATGGGTCAGTTGAGTTAATAGCAAACTTAGAGAGCGAGGAACTGACGTCAATGACAGGCCTTGCAGTGACAAGCCAGCTGCTACTGCGAATGAGGATATGTCCAAACAGGCTGATGCTCTTATAAAAAAAATCACTATTGCAAAACTGCATGAGCCATGGTAGTGCCAGTAGTTTAGTGCAGACTCTTGAATACTCAAAGGTAGGTTCAAAGTGGTCTCCCAGAATGTTGACAGACTCCATGAAAGAGGGAAGAGTAGTTACTGCCTAAGAACAACACAGATAGCACCTTCCTAAGCAGGAAAGTCACAGATGGAATTTGAGTTTACCATCAAGGAGTTTCTATGACCTCTCATTCAATGATGGAGTATCACAATTGAGAAGAAAGGAGACTATATCGAAGACTAGATCTGGAATCCTGAGATTTTTGTGTCCATTTTGGTGTGTTCTGTGTGCTTCTACTCTTACATCCATTGTAATTAAAGAAGAACTAGCATAATTTTTTGACTGACCCTTGTATATATATATATATATATATAATTACGCAGAAAAAACTTTGAGTCGATTCTCTACCAAGATATTCAACCGAAAATTTTGACAATTATCTTCTACTAACCTTGAAGTTAATTTTTCCATGTTGTATAACATAAGGCTTTGATCAAATCTTTCTTTAACACTTATCTAACACAGATTCAATGTTCACATGAGTGAATATCAATAACACTGCTGAGGGGCCCTGTTCATATAACTGTTTTGTTTTCAAAATCCCCAAAACGGTTACATGGTCAACAACTGATGATCCCAATAAGAGACAATTTATACATTGTACCATAATAACAAAATATAAGAGAAACAATGAGAAAACACTTGTGAAAATTATATATATTGCATTGACAGATATTTGGAAATGGGTGACTGAAGTGACACAAATAATCTATTGAAAACTTTTTTAATGTTTAGTGGTTAAAGCTGTAAAGCTTTCTAGACTATATATATAAATATATATGTATATATATGTATATATATACATACATATATATATATATATATATATATATATATATATATATATATACATAAACATGTAAATATAAATACATGCACATATATGTATGTATGTATGAAGACAATAAAAGAGAGCATGTATCCAACTGTGCATGGTCATTGTAAGAATGCCATTTGTTGTTTTGGAGTCCTCTCCAAAGTGTCAATTTGGGTCCAAATGGTCACAGCAACACTTTCCTTTCATACATCAGAAAGAAAACTACAACAGAAAATACAAAACAATGGAGCAAAAGAGAAATTAAAATGTTTATATGCAAAAGATGGGACTGAAATGCCAAGAGGAACATTTTTAGTTTTCTGAAAACAGTGAAGTGGGAATAAAAAAAAGAAAAAATTGAAAGCAGCGTCAGAATACAATAGATCAGGTCAGTGATAAGATCTATGTTTGTCGAGGAGGAAAAGTTCAAAAGAGAGAACAAAATGTGTTATTTATTTGGAACTATCAACCAAGACTACCACGATAGGTTTCTTCAGTTTTCAAGTAATCTGGACTGGGTGGCTGAATATGTATGTCTCTCACGTACACAACTGGAGAGCTGAAAAATTCAAGCATTTATTCCTTATTATATCTTGAAAATATGCTTTTTTATCGTTTTTCAAGAATTCACCCCAAAAGCCAAGTTTTTTTTTGGTGGGGTTGATTTACAATATGCTAAATTGGCCCCTTAGTTTGTGCCTGGCAGCATCCACATTTTTTTCTAAAAAATTCGGACTTTTTGATGGTGCAACAAAAGATGAAAGAAGTAACTTGTTTATTGATTACCCTTTTTTCCTATTTCTTAATTGATCACCCCAATGCAGAATGCTGCCAAAAAATGTTGGTCAGATGAAGGTGACCAACTAGACCTGTATATCATATGATATGTTTATTGTCATTAAATGATATAGATGTATATTCTTGACATAACAGAATTATTAATGGCCGTTAGGACTATAATTCAACTTTCACCAAAAAGAAAGAAAAATTATTGGATTTTATTTCTTTGAAAGTTAGTTGACAGACATTATGTCAAACTGATATTTGAATTTTACTTATAAACCCGCACATTCATTTTCTCTAGATATTCATATTTCATATTGCAAAAGCAGAAAAAAACAAACATTTATCATGTATTGATTTAACTCATTCAGGACTTGGTTTTTTCGAGGGTTACAAATCAGGTGATGGGGGGGCGCAGAAAGGACATTATAGATGAATTTAAGAGACTCTTGGAAGTCATATATCATTTTGAAAGTTATAAGTTATGGATTTCATTTATGGAAAAATTATACAAATATAATGGTCATATGTCCACATTATATATTCAAAATGCCACCATATCAAAAATGGCCCCGAAATTCAAAGCATTCCAATGCGTCCTCCTGGCCTGCATAAATTTCATGTTTTTTCATTTTGGTTGTTCTTCAGAGTCTGTAAATTTATCGTCTCAAAATATTTATATTCAAAAAAGTTGAGTGTAAACATATGTTGATATATTAGAATAAAAATGAAATTTAAATTTTTCAACACTTGCGGAATAACCCATCTGTCGGACGGGTATCTGACTAGTAAAAATACTAATGATTATGCCGATGAATAATTTATCTTTGCAGTTTTTCACACGTTTTTAATACTTCTGTCGAATTCGTTGAGTGTGATGTCAAATCTTTCATTTTTCTTCTATGAATCAAGCACCAACACATTAATCTTGGAACAGATCCAAGCATTCTTCTGCGGCCATATATCATGTACTTACCAAACATTTCGAACTAATAAACCCAAAAGAACTTCTTCCGAAACTATTGAACAGAGTGAGAAAAAAACATGAGCAACTTCAAAGAAGATAGCTTAACCTTTCGCTGTTGCAATATTGCCTCAGGGCTTGTTTCCATCCAGGGAATACAATTTCAGTCCTCTTCAGATGTTATGTCCCATTGATCGGTCACTATTGCTGGTGGGTTTGTCTCTGGTTATGTTCCCAGCTTTGGTTACTCTTGTAGACTTTTTGTTTGATGTTTGCCGAATTCATTTCAAAAGATACCATTCAGGCATATTGGAACCAACAGACATATAGTCATTTACGCCATCTTGTCACAGTAGTAGAAATCTAAAGAATTTGTTTGAAGGATAAAATGCTGCTATGAATGTATCTTTGAATCTATTTTTTCCCAAAACTATTTGAACAAACAGAAAGAAACTTTTTGTCAGAATCTATCTACCAATCAATTGGAAACCTTAAACTAAAACTGTCGCCAACGCTGTCAAAAATGGGTTTCTCCAGTTTTCCGAGTTGTTCCAGCTTGCTATGTATGATTGTATGTATGTATGTAAATATGTATATATATGTATCATGCAGACAGGCCGCAACAATCGAAATAGAGGGCTGAAAATTTCAACATTTACTCCTCATTATGTCTCAAAAAAATTGTTTGATTATTTTTTTGGAAAATCGCCCCCCCCCAAATAGGTTCATAGTTGAAGTTCAGTATGCAACGTAAGTTTCTGCTAAATTTGTCCTTATTTTGTCTTTGCTTCTTTTTCTGGAAAGTGATCACTGCCCAGCAAGAGGCAAAATATACAACTGATTCATTGATCACCCCTACATGAGATGTTGCCAAAAGGCATTGGTTAGATGACAGTCTCCATTGAGTAACTAAACAGATTTATCATTATCAATCTATCAATCTAAGCCGCTTTCTCTTTTGTCATCTCTCTCTCTCTCTCCCTCTCTATCTATCTGAGAACCAACCCACGTCCTCAGCCCTCTCCCTCTGCCATTGAACATAATCTCAAATAGAAATGAAATGAAAGCTCTCACAAGCAAATCCACTTCCAGATTTCTGTGAATGCTTTCATTATCACAATCACCAAGTGAAGAATCCAGGTCAAGAGACTAGGAGCCATCTAGTCTGCTCAGAATATTCTCAATCTTCGGATCTTTGGGAAAGAAGTTGGTCACCAATTCTATATTTAGAACCTGGTCCATTTCTCCCCATTCATTATGGTTAGAATCAGATAGTCCTCAAGACGTAGCGACAGAAAGAGCAGTCACATGTTTTTGTCTTGCTACGATAACTTCTTTGCTTTCACCTAATTCATCATAATTTTTTTATCGTCCATCATTGGACAAATACCTTCTCCAAGATTCACCACACCTCTCTATCATGGACGTCCCAAAGCCAATATTTTCTGAACCTTTCCAGTCCGTTCCACCATCTCATATTCTGCTGGCATCGGTTGCACATTTGATCACCGTAAATCCATATTGTAGGTTGTAATGTCCGTTGGTTATCTGCCATTCTTGCAACATGACCAGCCGATTGCCACTTGAGTTTCTGAATGGTCTCTCTGATGTTTCAGACTCCTGCCTTTTCCTTATTTACACAGTGCTGTCTTGTGGTCTCTTGCTACTTTGATTCTATTAAGTTCATTGTCTATGTGATCTGAGGGTGGGGTTGTGTGATTGTTCTACTAGTACTAGTTATTACTGCTTGCCTTCATGGAAGAGTTTACAGAACTAAAACTCTTATCAGCCACTAAACCACTGTTCATAGTGTTTGACTGCTATACCAAACTGGAGTCAATTTTCAGCAGAGCAAAATTTCGAGTTTCTTTTTAATTGTACATCCAAAGTTCAAGCTGGAATTTTGATTTTCCAATTTTAATGGATCATTTTCACGCAGCGTATCACGAGACTCTTCAGAATCAAGTTTCTCACCAACCTGGCTAATATTGAATCACTGTAACCCTACAAATGGCCTACTTGACCAACAAACTGAGTGGGAAAGAGATTCTTCTCTCTTTGCTTGTCAGTGTCTATCTATGTAGCTTTGTGTGAGTGTTCCTGTCACGTTTTTGGGGCTACAACACATTTGCCTGAGCACATCAATCATAATCATCATCATCTTTTAATGTCTGTCGTCAAACATAGACCTTCCCCTTGATCTGCCACATCTCTCTATCATGGGCGCCGTGGAGCCAATACTTTCTGAATTTGTCTAGTTTGTCTCTCCATATTGTATTCATGATGTCCATCAGTTGTCTGCCATTCTTGCAACATGACCAGCCCATTGCCATATGAGTTTTGTAATGGATTCTATGATGTCTCGGACTCTTGTTTTCTCACTGATAAACTGTGTTGTTTTCTGATGTTGAGTATAATTCTCTCATGTCAAGTGGACATAGCATACTTCTCAGTCTGTGGATCAGTCTCTTGGTTAGGTTCCATGTTTCATGTTTTTAGATCTCTTTTGTCATTTTGGACCTAATGCCTAAATCTTGAGCTATTATTTTTTTTTTTTTTTTTAATAAAAGACCAATCTATTTTAACAATTTTAAAAGACTAGTTCTGGTACACGCTCAGGCTATGGTGATTCATTTACGTAATATATATTTATTTATATATATATATATATATATATTCTTCATTCTCAGACATTAGATCTGCTTTAGTTTGGCAAATTAGCCTTCTAAGTGTCGGCTTTGGCAGAATGGACCTTCAGCAACTCTACATTTAGTGAACTTCTCAAGCAAACGTTTTTCATTCTTATCATTCATGCTTGCTCTGGATTTGTCATCTCCATTTGACACAGATAGAATTTATAGGTCAAAAACTTTCATCCCCTGCCTCATCATTCCCTTTAATCTTATCCGCAGTCCACAGCTTTGGGAAAGAAAATTAGTTCTGGCTCTAAAAACATTTGGATTCACAGAGAATAAGATTAGAGCTTTTTCCATGAGAGGATAACAAACAGGTCTGGTTAGTCACTCAGTAGAAACCCTCATGTGACTCATAACTTCTGGCAGCATACCAGGTTGGGAATGATCAATTCAAAATTGGAAAAAAGAGATAATCAATGAATAAGTTACATCTCGACTTTTGTTGGGTTGGAAAAGTCTGAATTTAAAAGAGGAACCAAGTGTGAATGCTGCTGAATACAAATAAAGGGAACTGATTTAGCACAAACTTACATTGCAAATTAAACCTCCATCCACAAACATATCTAAGGGGGGAATTTTCAAAAAACAAAAAAATTGTTTCATCTCCAAACATCATAATGAGTGAATGTTTGAATTTTTAGTGCTCTGGCTCTAGTGATACGTACATACTTTGCTAGCCAGCCAGACCAATTTCAAAACTGAAGAAACTTATGTTGACAGTTTTGATTGATGGTTTCCAACAAATTTTATTGTATCTTTTGTTTTTGTTATATATTCAAATGTATCTTGTTTTAATACTTTTAAAAAGTTTTTCAATACTTTCTTAAAGTTAAAGTTCTGTAGTTGAATGACCATAGCCCCCAAATGAGGCAAAAGATTCTATCCCTTTTTATGCGTGCATGTGTTTGTGTTCCAATACTCCTGGCCATACCGTTCTGTCTACAGACTTGAAAATTGCCATCAGTATTTCAGTAAATACATTCTGAGAAGAAATTTTTCAATTTTTGGAAAAAAAATTATTTAGACCTCTTTGGGGCCTTATTTTGATGGATTTATTGATAACGTCTGGATTTTACACTATTTCAAATGTTTTCCTGGGGAAAACATAGATGATGTCAGAAATAGACCATTTCTATTCTTCGATGGAATTCTATGATTTTTCCTTATTTTTTGTAAATTACCAGAAGGATAACATTTTATTTAAGTCTGAGGAGGAGGATGAGATTCATGCCTTTTTTTTCCCAAAAGAATTAGCCCACAAATTCTACTGATTCGATTTTCTGAATGGCACTTAGCCGTGGTGGTTCACACCTGCTCTATCCTGAATATGATGTCATACAACCAATCATCCAAAGTTCGCACTGATTCCCGTTTAGTTGCAGTGATTTCTGATTAATAATGAATTGAGATAAAATTATCCCACATAAAAAAGTCAAATAGGTTTGTAACCAGCTGAGTCAGCCAGCCAAACACACACACCTGAATAGGTAGATATTCCAAAAGAGATTTTTTTTGTAATGCAATTTATTGATGCAACAAATAATCTAATAAAGCAAAATATAACTTTTATTTGAAACCATCAACCAAAACTGTCAAAATAGATTTCTTCACTTTTCAAGTTGGTCTGACTGGCTGACCGGCTGGCTATCTATGAAAACATGGATGAGGTGTACAGGCCACACAAATAGAGCTACAGGGCTGAACATTTGAATATTCACTCCTTATCAAGAGTATGAAAAACGTTTTTTCCTGTCTTTTGAAATTTACCCCCCCCATAGGCTTTTAGTAGTTGGTTCTATTTACAATATAAATTTATGCAAAACTGATACCTTAATTTGCATCTAGCTGTTTTTTGGAAAATTCAGACTTTTTTATGATGATGATGATCATCAGCCTTTTAGTGTCCGTGGTTGGACATAAACCTTCCCCAAAATTTGTCAGACCTCTCTATCATGGGCATCGCAGAGCCAATAACTTCTGAACTTGTCTGGTTTGTCATGCCATCTTTTGGCATGTGATCTCTGGGGATTCATGTCGTAATCTTCCTTGATTGTCAGGCATTTTTGCAACATGACCAGCCCATCGCCATTTGAGTTTGTTAATGTATTCTATGATATCCCTGACTCCTGTTCTTTCTTGAATATACTGTGCTGTCTTGTCGTCTCTCCATGTGATGTTGAGCTTGATTCTCTCATGTGCACATTGCATGGTTCTCAGTTTGAGGGTCAAACTGATTCTTCGCTACTGCCCCACAAAAGGCAAGAGAAGTAATTTATTCCTTGATCAACACTTTCTCCAATTTATTAATTGATCATCTCTAACATGGTATGGCGCCAAAAGGCATTGATCATCTGACAGTTTCTATAAAGTGACTAAGCAGATTTTTTTGTTATTCGCTTGGATCATCTCAGGCTTGGTTAATGCACACCCCAATGCAGTGATCTTCAACCAACACACTGTCACACATTGGTGTGCCATGAAGCATCTGTAGATGTGTCACGGAAGTTTAGGGGAGGGTTGATCCTACTCACATTTGTCACAGCACGGTTTTTATTGAGTGACTAACCAGATCTTTTTTTTTCTATCAACTATTTTCTATCTTTTCTAATAAGAAGTATATGTATTAGAGGTGACTTTTTGTACATTAGTGAAGAAGTGAGAGAATGCTGGGCTACCTGCTCCCTACCAGATAATTTAAAAAATCTCACTCATACCAGGGATGTTTTTGAGCCATATGAAATGAGTATTTGGACATATGCCGTCTAGTTTTTCTTATAGGTGAATCGTTCAAACAGGGAATTTTAATAGTAAATAGATAGTGAGTTAATGTTGTTCCTGCACCTTCTTACCACACTTCAGCATCATTTGTACATAAATATTTGTGCAGAGACTAAAATTATCCAAGTCAGGAGGCTTACTCTAGCTGGTAAATTCTACTTCTTTCTAACAAATTTAAATAAACCTTTAATCTTGTTAGTAGGATACTTCAGAAACACATGTCAGAAAGAGTGAGAGTAATGCTATATCACAATGTTCCATCATTGCCAAAGAATATGTCTTTTTAACATCAGAATATTGTATAGCTATGTCAATACCAGCAGCAATAAAGTAATTACAAATGCATTTATATATGATACAGTTCTGAAAAAGATAAGAAGAAAGACAAGACTTATTGATATTTTTTCAAATATTTTTTCTCTTCAATACACTTTCTTTTAATTAATCACTGCCACCCACAAGAGACTGGTTTGATCACTGTTGCTGGGTTTAGGTTATTCATGTGTTCTGACATTCATCTCTCTCTATCTATCTATCTATCTATCAATCTATCTATGATAGTTGATAGAGCATCGTCGCGTTAAGACTGCTTCCTTGAGGACACAGCATTTGAGCTCCGCGTGGCGCTTATCTTCCTCATTTATCCACATGGTTTGATTTGCTCCTCAGTTAATCAACGGTGCCAGACAAAATATGTTTCATAATAAATTGTCCCTACAATTTTCACATTCTGTTGTACATAAACTATTCAATGTAATGATAGATCTACACTGTCTATCCATCTATGTATCTCTCTGGACTTTTGCCAAGCTCTCATTGTTGATTGTAGAAATTTGAAATTTTGCACACACACTCCCCTCAATGAGTGAGGAAAATATTTCCTTTATGCTTTTTGGAAATTACCCTCCAAAATTGGTTTTTAGTGTGTGTGTGTGGGGGGGATATGAAATGTAAGTTTATACTAACTTGTAAGTTTGTGCTTGTTTTTTTTTTTGAAAATTCAAGCTTCTTTTTAGTTAATATAAGAAGCAGTCAACCAAAACTGTGATCATCGTTAACATAGTTTTTTTTTCAGGTTTTAAGTGATTCTGCCTGACAAAGGATATGTATGTTGCATGCACAAGCTGTACCAAGTGAGACAGAAGTAGGGTGTTCTTCTAAGTAAAAGTTAAGGAGAACCTTATTGCTGAGAAAAAAATATTGTATTGAAATATTCTATTGATAGAAATGTGGTAGATTTCCATTTACTTCTGATAATATCGTAGAGGTTATAGAAAAAATTCAAGGGTCAAATACCAATCCATACTTACATTTGGAGCTGAAGCATGGAATATAACTGAAAGACTGACCCCCCCCCCAAACTGAGAACCATGCAATGCGCACAGGAGAGAATCATGATCAACATCATATGGAGAGATCACGAGACAGCACAGTATATTAGAGAAAAAACAGAATTTAGAGACATCATAGAAACCATACAAAAAAATAAATGGGCTCTTCATGTTGTGAGAATGGCAGACAACTGCTGGACATCATAATGAACAATGTTGATCCCCAGAGATCATATGCAAAATTGTGGTTGGCAGAAGATTGGATGGCATGATGAACTACATAAGTTCAGAAAGTACTGGCTGTGCAATGCCCACAAGAGAAGTCCTGGGGAAGGTATACATTCAACAATGGGCGCTAAAAGGCTGATGATGATGATGATACAAAAAATGAAGGGTACCAATAATCGTGATCAGCACTGTATATACTCCAGCCACGACCTCAAAGTTTCCAAACATGTTTCCTCAAATGAAGTGCTAGATGAACACTGATTCATTTTGAAGCTTACTTACTGCAGCAGGGTAGGGGAATTTCACTGTTTTGATTGCCTTCGTGTTGACGAGCAATAATCATATTCATGCTTGTTAATCCTCGATTTCCACGTGTTCACCATTCGCTCAGAGATTGACATATTGTAAGATCGAGGGTGAGTTGACACTAACGTCATGATTTCATCCCGTTATCTGATTAACCTCGGATAGCGGAACAATTAAATAATCCCTCCTGCGCATGCCTACTTAATAGTATGAAGGACAGATATGGCGGATGATAAAAGGGTCGTTTCAGCTCGTCTGCATTTTTGATTGAAATACAGGTAATCAGAACTTACTGGAAGGGCACCTGGTCCGGAAATACACGGGATCGATGCAATTATCACGTGTCGACAGAGAGATTGAAAGATGGAACATAAGATTTATTGGTTCATTGAGGATATTAGAAAGTGGCGAGTGAGTAGTTAGTTTAGAGTATGGGTAGCATTTGTGCAATGAATATGACTTCAGGGTTAGGAGTGGGAGCAGGGGAGGTCAAGTGTCCGAAGAGAAGATTAATGGTGGATTTTAGTTACAGTGGATAATAGGAAAAGGGATGAGCCAGTAATTAATTGCAGTTTGCTTGTTTTCAGTGGCATATTGGAAAAAAATCAAAATAGAAAACAGGTCTGTTCGATGAAGTGATCAATGAATAAGTTACTTCTGTCGCCTCTTTTTGGGTAGTAATTACTAGAAAGTCGGAATTTTCAAAAAAACAATAGGGCATTATCTGGAGACCAATTTAGCAGAAAGTTGCATTGCAAAATAAACCTCCACTTGAAAAAAAATAAAAATCTTCTAGACATGAAAGGAAGTGGTTATCTATCATTCTTGCAACAAGACCACCCAATTGCCATTTGAATTTCCAAATGATTTTCCTGATATCACTAAACCTTGTTTGTTTTCTAATATAATGTGTTGTCTGTGATCTCTCCATGTGATGTTGAGCATGATTCTCTCCTGTGCGCATTGCATGGTTCTCGGTTGGAGGGCCAATCTCTTGATGATTGATGTTTCAACTCCATAGGTGACTATCAAGAGGATGTGCTGATTGTTTATCATTCTTTTTAGGATTGATGGAATTTTCTTGTTATTGACAATTAAACTTGCACGACTGAAAACTTATCAACATAGAGTGATTCTTCATTTAATTTCTTCTTCCTTCGTAGATTTAATGGAGATTCGTTTTACTAGGTATATGAAATGGTCTACTTTTTTTAGCTATACTTTTCAGTTTTGATCATTGTGAGTCTTTCTTCAACATGTATGTTTAACTGAAGTTCATGTGGAGACCAACTGTTTTGTTGTTTTTTTCCGTTCAGTTCATCTAGCATGATTTGGAGAACACAAAGGTTCTCAGCAAAAAGAATGATGTATCATGGCTTGGTAATTGTTATCTTTTCTGATTCCTTTATTTGCCCAATCTAAGTTACAAATGATCATCTCAAGGTAGGCTGTTAAGAGTTTTGGGTGATCTGTCTTCCCCTTCTTTTGAGGTGAAAGGACTCAGTCCCCATGTAACCTGATAAAAGAACTGTTGTGTTGCAAAATATATATAAGGTCTACCCCTTGTATGATAGCATCAATGACTCTGGAGAATACTACTGACTTGAAGGCCTTCTTGAAGTCAAAAAATGCTACAGTGAGTGATGTTTTATTATCTGCTGCTCTCTGTTTCAGTTAATTTGCTGAATGGAGATGGCCAGTGGTTGAGTAGCTACTTCTGAAGCCAGCCTGGTCTCAAAGTTAGTTTTCAGTCAGTGATTGCTTTGATAAAAAGTTTGTGGATACAAAAAATTATGATTCTTGTGTGGAAAAAGTGAAGAAAGGAAAGAAGAGTGCTCCTGTTCCATTGTCACTAAAAATTGGATGAAAATCAGTTCAGATATAGTTAAAATGCACACAAGGTAACTGTAAAAATACTAAAACTTCACCCAAATTTGACAAAATGTCATGATTTCATTGAATAAATGCACAAATATATGAGGAAAAAAATCTTTTAATCAGAAAAGTTTTTATAGATCTGACCCAATATTTAATCACCTCTTCAGTTGCCCATTACCCAACTTTTCACAAATTGAGATCTTTTGGAGATATTGTGTTGACAAACAGCTGGACAGACATGAGTAGATACATACACCTCTCCCAACTTGGTTTTTAATATCTATCAGCCTTTGCTGTGAAGCAAATATTTGCCAAACCTCAGCAAAATTTGGGCAATTGACCAAAACTAAATCAGCCAAGGTTTCACAAAAACATTTCAATGAAGCAGACAAGACGATGATTGTAACAAACTGATAAAACACACGACAAAAGAAAAATCAAAAAAGTCAAGTCAACGAATTTACTTAACAAATGAAAAGCTAGATATCATTCGATTTATTCTATCAGTTTTCATCTCATTTATTTGACAATATTGATATGGTATGAATGATAGATCTATTTTGAATGTCTGTCCAAAGAAGACAATGATGAAATTTAATACACTAGATTATGTTTCTGTAGGGAGATGGCGTTAGAGATAATTGTGTGGTGCCAGATAAAAATTGAGAATAAGAAGATTGAAATGAGGGAAATTAGAGTGACCTTGTCTGACCAGAAGAACAAAACATTAAAATAATATAGGAAAAAATGATGAAAAAGTACATAATTCAAGGATGAAATTAATTGCAAACAGAGTTTATTTCTCTTTGATAAGACAATGTTTGTTCACTAATTTGAATATTACTTAAATTTTTTTACCAATTTTAAAACAGTCTTCTAAATTCGAGTATGGACCACTTACAAAATGTTCTTGTAAGTATAGCCTTCAAAGAGTCTGATTGTATTAATGCATCTAATCTGAATCTGAAAACAAGATTCTTATTAAATCTCTGAATTGGGAGATTTTTACTTTTTCTGGATAACACTATCAAGATTATGGATCATCCTTAATAGAAATCTATAAAATCAATCTGATTTTATTATCAATTTTGATAAGTTTTTACCTTTAAGCTAACTTTCAGTTGCTTTTTATCACAACTTTGAATCCGACTGTAATCCTACGGCAACGATTAAACATCCCATTTAAAAAAAAAAGTGAATAAGCCCACGGTGAGAATAGAAAATGGCTTTAAAATGTGACTTTGACGATATGAACTCATTTGAGAAAATTTGGAGTTTTTATAGGATCAAGTCTACCAAGTAGGAAATACTTCAAGCCAAACTATTAAGCTAAAAAGCATTACTTAGAGTGTTACTTCAAAACATAAGTAGGTGTTTCTCAGGAAGAAAAATCAAACTTCTTGGCCGACGGTGTCATCGTCTACCATTCATGAATGCACAATAACTGAATGTATTTAATTCTGAGGAAAGAATGCCATTTGAGAAAATGCCAGACCAGCTGGACCAAGGAAGATGACTTGACTGGTTATGTTACATTTTTACATTACAAAGAAGAAGAGAGGAAAAGTATGAAAAGATGTTGACACATAAATAGAGGAATGAATATAAGTTAAAAGTAAAAAAAGCAACGAAACAATGACATTTCCTTTCGTGATTGGAATTGCAACAAAGTTTCCGATAAAAAAAGAGATCATCTTTTGGCTCTTATTTTTTTATTCTCCTTTTCGCGCAGACAATACCTCTTGTACTGCAGAGAAATATTTTGCTTTCACTCTGAGAGGCCTTAATACTGGCATTGTGTTGAGGAACTTCAGTCATATCTCAGTCTCAATAAAGATGTTCAGATGCCGTGCAGAAAAACACTTTGTGGCTGCTAGGGGCTCCAGTATATAAGCGCTTAATCCTGTTAGCTTCGGATGATGGCTTTTCTCTACTCTCTGCTGTCTTGCTGATTTCGGGAAATAGCGGTACCTAGAAAGAAAAAGATAGAGACAAAGAGAGAGAGAGAGAGAGAGAGTCAAAAATGGTGAACAAGACTTTTGTTTTCATTTTTTATTTCTTTTTAATTTCTTTGAAATGACATCTTTATTTATTTTTCTTTTGAAATTGTTCTCAACATTTATTTAAAACCAGTTTATTGATTATTACAATTGTATTGGTTGGATACATTGAACTTGAACAACTTATCATTGGGGTTGGCGTGTTTCATATCAGATTTTAAAAGCAAAAGTTCATCTTCTCTTCTCTTCTTTCCTGCTATCCATTTTGTATTTACAAAAATGTATCGTGTTTATATTTAATTTTCCTCCACATTCTTTATTACCAGGAGCTGAAGTGGTGATCATGATTATTCTTGATGTTGTTTCTCTTTGTTTCTCTACTTTTTATTATCATGGCCACCAGATAATTCTAGTTCAGAAGATCCACAACTAATAAGAATCATAAACTCTATGATAATTGAGTTAGGGTAATAAATATTCATGTAACCAAAAGTTGGTATACAAAAGATAACACTCATTCCAGAGATTTTTAATGGAGCAACCGATGGAAAATGCAGGGATCTTTTGGTTGCAATTTATATATTTTTTTTAAAATAAGAGGATTTTGATTATATTAAGTCACTCCATATTCATTATACTTAATTGTAATAACAATGATAATAATGTAGAATAAGGATAACTTATTAGGTAAGCTAGCATCTCCAGCATAGATCGCTGTCTCTGAGGGACTGACATACCAAAATGCAAGTTATGTCCCTTGCTCAGTGTTGCCAATGTTTTAATCTCAATCTAAATGAATTTGGTATCCTATTTACTCTATGAGGGGCTCTGTTTGTTGGTCAGTAGGAAGGTCTGTCCCTACATTGTTTCTCAACAGCTGTTTTGATTTTCCCAGCTGTTTTGAGTCAGATCTACTTGAAATTTGATAGAAAGATGCTTCTTATCTAAAATCATCTTCCACTCAGGGTCATAGGATCAGAGGATAATGGTTTTTGAACTTTATAGTGGATGTCTCATTGAATTTTGGTTCTTGTTATTCAATTCATAGTATCAAATAAATAAATTTTTGATTAGATAAGTAATATCATGATAAAATGAATGTTGAATTTATTAATGATATGTAACTTATTTCCTAGATTTTAGTTGTATATCTTGAGAATCTAAATGTTTCTATGTATTTTGAGATGTTTTTGGTTTCATTTAGATGTTGATTTGAAAATAAGCTTAGCAGCACTGCCCCAACAAGATCTTTACACAAAAAAAGGAACTTGCGTGTCTATGGTCTGGCTTTCTGGCTTGATTTTTTTATTCCCACTTCACTGTTTTCAGAAAACTAAAAATGTTCCTCTTGGCATTTCAGTCCCATCTTTTGCATATAAACATTTTAATTTCTCTTTTGTTCCATTGTTTTGTATTTTCTGTTGTAGTTTTCTTTCTGATGTATGAAAGGAAAGTGTTGCTGTGACCATTTGGACCCCAAATGACACTTTGGAAAAGACTCCAAAACAACAAATGGCATTCTTACACTGATCATATATTTTGAAACTGACACATGCTTTTTATTGTCTACATATATACTTATACATATATGTATATACTTACTTACTTTACACATCTATGTATTTACTAGGACCTGACAACCAAAACTATCAACAAAGGTTTCTCCTGCTTTCAAGTTGGTCTTGCTGATGGAGCTATACAGCTGAAATTTTCAACATTTACCCCTTATTGTATCTACATAAAAAAATTTTTTGTTCTCTGAAAAGTCTCCTCCTAAATAGGTTTTTAGTGGAGTGTTCGATGTGCAATATAAGTTTATGCTAAATTTATCACTAGTTTGTGCCTAGTGTTTTTTTGAATTTTCAAACCTTTTAATGATCCAACAAAAGGTGAAAGAAGTAGTTTTTATTGCGTAACAAACCAGACCTATATGTATAAAAGTCACTTGTTGGGCTGTGCATTGCAGCTGAATGACTGCCCTGTGATTATATATTATTGTTACAGTTACTATTGAATAAGTGTGAAAGCAGATAACAAATAACCTTAAACTGTTTTAAAGCAGTAAAAATATCATAACTTGTCAAGAGTCACAGAAATTTCAATTGTTGGCATCATTTATTGAGGCGATTTGCTACAATTACTGAGTAGCATTAAATCATAATTGAATAATTTGTTATGCTAATGAATCTTATAACAACAATTGTAGTCATTGAGGATGGTAAAGGGTTCAGTCCTTTTTTCATATTTGTGTGGGTTTGTGTGTTTATGTATTCATATATTTGTGTATATATGTTTCTGTGTTCCAGCGCTCCTAGTGACACCGTTTTGTCTACTGACTTGAAAATCAGATAGTGAAGTCACAGATAGAATTTTTTCAGACCATATTTATTCTCCAATGGATTTTTTTACTGGTTTTCAAATTTTGACACTGTGGTTGTTCAATTATTGACTGTGATGGCAACTTTTTTTTTCTAAAAATTGTATCCAGATTTGATTCATTATTTATACATTATGGGTTGATTAAATACTTGTCAGACTCAAAACCTGGAGTTGACTTTCCACCGTAACAACAAAAAGAACAACAAGTCTGATTAGTCAGTCGAAAGAAACCAAAATTAATTGCTGATAGCTTGTTTTCAGTTCTGCTGAGGAAAAAATCAAATTAGGAACAGGTTAGTCACTCAGTAAGAACCATCATGTAACCAACGTCTTTTGACAGCATGCTGTGTTGTGGGTGATCAATCAAAATATTGAAAAAGGGGGAGATCAACAAATAAGTTACTTCTCTCACCATTCGTTGAGCAGTGATCACTTTAAAAGTCTGAAAACCTGCGATTGGGGGCTCTTAATAAAAAAAAACATTTATAATAGACACAATAAAGTGTAAATGCTTCAATTTTCAGCCCTCTTGTTCCACGTGTAAACAGCTGTGTAAAATCCACACTCCCCTACCATGATTTGAACCCATGATCAACTGCTTGCCAAGAGGCTATCATACTGATTGAGCTAAATCAACGAGTCTAAATGGAAATTTATCATACAGTAATGCACAGGCTAATTTCTCAATGATAAATTCATTTATACAAAAAATATATAATTTTATAATTTTTTTCATTTATTGATTATTCAATACAAAAGTTGCGGTAATCAACTTTGTTAGGATTGAAGATTGGAGGGGAGTTTGACCCTACATCTGCCAGTATTGTTTAATTTAATGCATTTATTTTTCTAGATTGATGAAGCAAACCAATTCAGTGATAAAGCTCTTGTAATCAACACAAGAAATACCTTAGAGGTGAGTTTTGTAGCAATAATGATAACCAGATTATATACTGATTCAGTTGAAATATTTTCCCAACCTTGGTTGCTAAAACCATCAATGGTGGCCAAAGCTCATGAAAACTCTAAAACTGATAAACCACTAAAAATTTAGCAGAAGTAAGGATAACGGCTAAACTTTTATTGTATGAATTTAGCTCCGGTTCCTTTTTCTGCTCTTGAATTCTTTAGTACTGACCTAGAGAGCTGAAATTTGATTATGTTGTAGCTTAGACATAGAGCTTCAAATAAACTGATGTTTAATTTCATTTGTTCATTCAATTATGTATGTACTACTTGATCTTCATCTGATATTGGTATGATAAATCTTACTTGAAAGCTGTATGTCCCTGGGGTCTATTTTCACTGGTTTTAGAGCAGTAAAAAACAACTGAAGCTAAATTCATAAAATAAAAGTTAGTGGTTATTTTTGCTTCTGCTACATTTTTAGTGGTTCATCAGTTTAACATTTTCTCTTGCTGTGACCATCACAATGTTTGGCTGCTGCACCATCCAGCCTTCTTTGTGTGCCTCATATTTGGGAATAGGTTTGTGGTTTTGAACTGCAACCTTCATTCATTTCATTGAGGTAGGCTTTGTATTTCCACTCTCCATGTTAGGGGATATCTCATATTAGATAATGCATCTGTTTATTTTTCCTCATGATGCTACCTATGCTTGATCAACAGGATCCCACTGTCTGACTCTAGGGTTGAACTTAACACTTAACCAACTTTTATATCCACAAAGCCGTTGATCTTTAGGACAATAAAGTGGTGTTATTTTATGCCCTGAACCTAACGCCTCTTCTTTCCTGATCAAAGGCTCCTATACAGTGTTCAATTCTATGCTAGGCCAACTGAGGAGATTATCTGAGCCAAGCATGTACTCTGATTTTTTTGAATAGCTTTATTCTCAAATGTTGCTCTTCATCTATCATTCTGACTTTGTTTGACCTCTCTTTTCCTTCCACATATGATCAGCCATGCCTGACTTCAGTCTCTTCATGTAATACAGCTTTCCAATGTTCTTCGATCCTTACCTTTAGAGGTCAGTCCGTCCTGCTTTTTATATCCTGCCACAACTGTATAGAATGCTCTACATGCAGTTATGGGTCATGTTCTAATTTGACGGAGGCTTGGCTCTGGTCAAGTTTCTCTAAAGGGTAACACTGCTTTTGAATACTCTCATGATGTTGTATGAATGACAAATCCTCAAAATCTTCCTTGATATGCCTCTGATGTGAGGTAGACAGATTGTGGCAGTTTTTCAAATTCTGTAATCCACCCTTACACCACTGCTCATAAAAACTGATGCTGTTATTCTTTTTGGGTAGATGTTGCCCTGTAGAACAGATATTAGATTGAATACGAAAAAAGAAAACAGCTCCTATATCATAAAATCCAAATAAAGGAGACTATGTCTTAAAAGAGACATAGGCCCAAGCTAAAATGGAAGGAAAAAGTAGACTAAATGGAATCCAGAAAGCAAAGACTATGAAAAGGGATCATTGTAATTATTATCATAAGGGAACTGAAGAGAAAAGAGAGAGAATTTGTGTGTGTGTAGGGCAGGGAATCCATGGGGAAAAATTAACATTACATAATACTACCTAGTGGGGAGAGATTGTGTAAGCCCCCAAATTTTTTTAAAGTATTAGTGTAATAACTGACAAGTTGTACGATAAGATCTCAGCATGGGTATTGTACAACCTCAGGCAGGTAATGTGCACACTTCTGGGCAAACTTTCGGAAGCTTGCATGCACCATCAGATTGTGTCAGTGTAGTCTGCACAGTTAAATTATTTGAGAGATTTGAGATTTGGATGATATGAAATTTATAGAACAATTTCTCTGCCCAAAACAAATTTTTACAATTTTACAATATTTTTTTCTATTACTTTTATAAGGGAGTAACTGAAAGGAACTAATGGAAAAAAACAAATACTTTGAAGGTGTACCTCTGTATGATTGATGGAAAGTAACGGTCTAGTTTAGCATTATAGTTACACTGTAAATTGAACACCACTCCTGAAAGCTAAGAAAGTTTTTTGAAAACTGACAAATATCCCGAGAAAACGAAGGTGTTATGAATTGAAACCAGAAATAATTACTTGAAAATTTGAATATATTGTTGACTGAAGTCAAAAACTGAATTTTTATAGAGCAAATTTGTTGATATTATAAATCTAAATTATGTTTACTTACCCAAATTGAAATGGAAAGAAGAAAAACATAATTGACAATGAATTTTAACTTTAACAGTAAAAGTGGAAGTGAATGATTTGACTGTAAAGTGGTATATTATTTTTCATCTTTCCAAATAACTGTATTTAAGCATGAATTCAAAACTTGATATTTTTCATATGACTGAGTCTGTGACATTATTGAAATGAAGATCAATTTTAGATTGAAAACAAAGAGAATTTCTGTTTGTTTTTAGATGCAAAATTTCAAAACTACCATCATGACCAGAAGTCTCATGATTTCAAGTACGTCAGACCTTTTTTCCTTCATCTAAGTTTATCTAGTTCTGATAATGGGCATGTTTTTCAAAATTATATGAATAAAAATATAAAGGACACTAAAAAAATACAGACAATAATACCATTGAAAAGAACAAAAAAATACTTTTCTTTTTACCATGTCACTGCTTATGAGATGGCATTAGTCTGTATTGATGGGGCAATTGTTAGAATATCTGACAACAAGTGAGTCATATATTCAAATAGGGTAATGAAAAATATGAAATACATCTATTTTGTCCATGTGTGCACTCAAACATATAACCAGACATCCAAATTTTTTATGTACATATTTTACATCTATTTATCAAACTAAAATACAATGAACTGTAATAGCTATGATTATTCAACTAAAATTGAAAATCTAAGAAAATGGTGCATTAAGATTCTTTTGTGGCATTTAAAATCATGACACTTGGTTCACAATAACAGTGCTAAAACCATCTGAATTACTGAGGCCTTTGAAATAGACAGTAAAAGTACTTTAAAAAATAAATTACATCGTTATATTTTGTGAACTATGTAAATAAGAAATAACGTTCTAATTAAATCATTGATATTCAGGGTTTTCAATTATCAACAAACTGAAGATTTCATCAATAATAACATTTTTAAGGTAATTAAATGTTTTCACTTATGACTTGCATATGTACTCAGTGCTATTTTTACGGAAACACCTAGAATTCTCTACAGATTTCAGGAAATGCAGTAAGAGCAATAAACAAATATATATATGTATATATATATACATAAATATAAAATACTAGTTAATGCCTGTGGAAAAATTCAAAGATATATTTGAATTCCTATGAGATGATAATTTTTGGAAATTGACTCTGAATGTTACTCAGTGAAAGGGTCCATCGTTTTGAGTGGTGATTAGGTGACATTTTCATCATCAAAATTGTTACCTTTAGGTGGAAGAGTCCATTGTCAAAGAGAGATAGAAAAAAATCACACTGTTCATCATTTAAGTAGAAAATAAGCATATAATCACATTATATACATTCAACAGTAAAATTGAATCTTTTATCTATAGATAACTATGTTTGATGATGGCAATAACAAAATTTTAAATGAAATTGTTTTCACTTGTGACTCAAATGTCGAAGAGATTTAAGTTGTTAGAAAATATCAATAAAAGAAATTCCTTCTAGTTTCAGAGAAATGAAACAATAATATATAGAACATACTTTATATTGAACAACTGTAGCCACCAAAGGTGTCAATGGGTTCTATCCTTTTTACATTGGTGGATGTCTTTGTATGTGTGCTTGAGTTTTCCAGCACTCCAGTCAATGCCACTTGAAAATTGGCATCAGTACTCCACTAAATACCCTCTAGAAATATAACTTTTTTAATTAAAAGAAAAATGAATCTTTTTTTACCTTTTTGGAGGGCTTTATTTTGATGGGATTATAAATAACATCTAGAGTCTGTAGAATCTAGATTTTTCTAAATGTTTTTTGATCTATGTTAGATGTTTCCCAGAGGAAAATACCAGTGATGTCATAGATAAAATTTATTCTGACCATAATTCTTCTCCGACGGAATTTTTTTCACATGACTTTGATGCTAAGGTTGTTCAATTATTGACTGTGATGACAAGTATTGTACAAGTTGATAATCTATACTAGTATGTAGGAAGAAACAAGAGAGAAGGGAGGAATGAAATAGAGAGGTTCATCGGTAAGACATGGCAGAGATTAGCGTAATCGCAGTCATCAAGAAAGGAAATAGGAAAGGCCTTTGTCCAGCAGTGGACATAATGGTTGCTGCTGCTAAGGATGATATCTACATGATATATATTGAGCAATAAAATTGGATATTTTCATTCCCATTTAAAATCTACCTATGATAATAAAAATATTTCCTGTTTTGACTTGCATTTGAAAACCAAAAAAACATGTCTGGTTAGTTAATTACAAGAAACCATCAAGTGACCAATGTTTTTTAGCAGCATGTCGTGTTTGGGTGATCAATTAAAAAATTGGAAAAAGGGGTGATCTATCATTAAGTGACTCCTCTTGCCTGTTGTTGGATCACAAAAAACAAGAATCAATGCCCTCAGATACAAACTAAGTGACCTATTCAGCATGAACCTACATTGCAAATTGAACACCAATTTCCACTTACTATGCAGGAGAAATTTTAAAGAAAAAATGCCTTTCCTAGATATTATAAGTGGTAAATGCATAAATTTTCAGCCTTCTAACCAGCCAGAATCACTTAAAAAATTAAGAAACCTGTTTTCACTATGTTAACAGTTGTGGTTCACATTTTCTGAAAAAAAACTTGCTTGTAATTTTAGAGAACTGAGAAATTGCTCAACATAGCCAGCCAGCCAGCCAGCCAGCCAGAATCACTTGAAAAACTGAGGAACCTGTTTTCACGATGTTAACACTTCTGGTTCACATTTTCTAAAAAAATCCTGCTTGTGATTTTAGAGAACTGCAAAAAATGTCTGACAGATTCTGGGCATCCAGAATCCATTCTATAGATCGCATTTATCTCCCTTGATTCACTCAGCAGAAATTCAACTTCCTGAAATGTGTTCAATTTATGCATGGAAGAAGATGTTTCATATTGGCTGGTGCACAATTTGACATTCTATTCCTAAGGCTTTCTTATTGACAGCACTTTATTTCCGACTCAGACTCATATAAGTAATGTGCTGACCCCCCCGGGGTAACTGAGGTTAGATAAGCAGAAATAGTTTTCATGGAGTTGCAAATAATATGCAATGATCCAGTTCATTGTAACAACACTGTGGTTTTAGAGGGAGTAGACCACCTTCTAGAAACAGTAATTGAAAGAAACGGTTTTGCATCATGGAAAGATCTCTCGCAGAGTGCACATGGCCATAACTGAAGTATCTTATTTGCCGAGAAAGTTGCAAACTTTCCAATTTATCAAATCAGTTTACAGGGCTTTCCTACTTTTGTCTATCATAGACTTTGACTTAAAACTTTCAGGTAAAACTACTTAACAAGGATGGTAACCTTATCACTGATTTTTAAACCCTTGCAGTCATTTTGAGGCTTGTGACAATAACATACTGGTAGTCTTAGTTCTTACACGAGAGCCAAAATTTTACATTATTCGAATAGACAGTACTTGAATGATTAGCTCATTGGAATCATGGAGTGTATTTAAGAAATAGTCACAACCAGTCAGTACCAACAATCACAAAAAAACTTTCCTCTGAATTCCTTCTAATGAAGGCAATATTAACATCTCAACTCTTTCAAGCTTGTTTTTTTTGAGAGATTAAAAAGCAAAGACATAATGGATTGTTCTGATTTTTCTCATTTTCTGAGAAACCCTGGGAATTCATACATCATTTTGAAGGTTATGAGACATGGATTTCATCTATGACAAAATCATGCAAATATAATGGTCATGTGACCTCATCATATATCAAAAATGGCCGCTATATTCAAAATAGCCACAAGATTTAAAGCACCACTACATGCACTACTGGTCTGAATGAGTTAAAAGATTATATCAATTATTCTCACCAGAATTGCCTTTTAAGGCAGCTAATTTGTCTTTTTGTTCATTGGAGTTTGTTACCATTTAGAGACTAATTTTTTGTTCATTGAAATTTATTGTTACCGCTGATTTGTAATGGCCGAAGAAAGCGAAAATGACTTTAGCAATTTGTCAGATAATGAATTCGTTTCGTAATGGAGGTGATATCAGTCATTTAGTGATTCAGTAGGCTCAAGTGATTCTTCCTCAGAGGATAAAGGCGAATCTGTTTTCAATTCCCGCAATGGTGCAAAATGAATTTTACACCTACTGATTACAATTCAGCCTTTCCACACATTCCTCCCAGCGAAACGATAGATATGAAAATTGACTTCAGTGATGAAATACCTGATTTAGATATTTCAATCTCTATTTTGATGAAGAATTGTTGTTGAAGAATCATATTTGTGAAGAAAGGACAAATTTCCACTCTCTATAGTCTTATGAATTAGAAGAACAAATCATGCACAGAATTATAAATGTTTTTTTTTGCATTGAAAATTTATTGGGGAATTGTACAAATGCTCAAGGGAGATATGCATCGGTTAAAGGATCCCTCGTTTGAGATGCCCACTTATAAGAGTATCATATCTCTTGCATGTTATAAAAAGATAAGACATTGCCTCAATTTAACAAATAATGAGACACGCCATCACAGTCAATAGTCGAACAACCGTAGTGTCAAAATTTGAAGTCATGTAAAATAATTCTATTGAATAATAAATATGGTCAGAATGAATTCTATTTATGACACCACTGATGTTTTCCTATAGAAAACATCTAAAATAGAGTAAAAAAACATTTAGAAGTATCAAGATTATGGAGAATCTATATGTTATCAATAAGCCCGTCAGAATGAAGACCTAAAAGGTTAAAAAAAGCCTTTTTCTGAAAACCCAAAAGAATTCTTTAGAAGGAGTTCTGTGGAGTACTGCTGCCAATTTTTGAGTCTGTAGATAAAACGGTATGGTCAAGTGCTCTGGAACACACGAGCACACGTGCAAATAAAAAGGGATAGAATCCTTCGCCACCTTTGCTGGCATTCAACATAAAATGAAAATACACAGCTGAGTCCTCAGCTCAACAAGATATACAAAGTTAATTGTAGATAAGAAATTGCACTTTGTATGTTCCAGAGAGGGATTTAACGATTGATGGTAGCTCTATAAAGTAGAGTTTGGATTGATTCAATACATTCTCTTAAAGTGCTCGTGAATTGGAATAAGGTATTGTATGCTTTGTGAATCTAATGCTGGTTATATGTGGCCCTTTGTTATATTTGTCAAGAAAGAAACCCAATTTACTAACTTGCAGAATGTGTTCTCATGTATAGTGATGTCCCCCATGGAACCATTGCTGTAAAAAAGATATTGTATTGCCATCAATAACTGATACATAAGTCCTTACTTAGCTGACTATCTTATTGCTCAATAACCATATGTGTTTGCTAGTGTAAGACTGTAAAGGAACATTTTCCTCCCCGGCCGCAAAATAAGTCCATGAAGAGAGGTAAAAGAAGAACTTTTCATAGAAGATAAACAGTGGCTCTGAGTATAATTTGGACAAAACTATGGAAATTTTTGGCAAATGAGGCCCTTTTTTCTTTTGGGTTTTTATACGCTTATGGTGAATACAATCTTTGAATGTATGGAGTGAATAGACAGGCTTGTGTTTTGACAAATTACTGTGTTCCCGACAAATGCACAAAGAAATACTTTGGAAAAATATTTTACCACCAGCTTGACATGGTTCTAGGGAATTCCTACCAACAAGGGATACTATTGAACTAGAGTAACCAGGGATACTATTGAAAAGTACTGCCCTGAGCTTCCAGCCACAAAATCTTACTGTTATCCTGCTGGCTATACCCCAGGACATTTACCCATTGAAATTCTTTATTTTGAGAAGAAAGAATCCCCAAGAAGGTGTGTCATCTGGGCTCAGCAGCATGATCAGCTGGGGGGAAAACATCAGAAAAGAAATCTGGTACCAGTGCTAGCAACGCAAAGGAAACAAGTGTATCACTCCTTGTTTCAAGGAGTATCACCTCCCAGTTATTTATTACACTTTTTCTCATCAAATGTGATGATCCCATAAATAAAAAGTGAATTTTTTGTTATTTTTTTAATCCTTTCTCGTTAGCTGAGTATAGTGTGTCTTTTTTTTAAAAAAAGAAAAGAGATGGTTTGCCAATTTTCTAGAAGTGTTCATGCATCTCTACTAGATTCTTTTTAGTCAATCCGTCAGTCAGTTAGTTGGTTGGTCCAAGTTATGTTAAATGATAAAAATAGGAAGGAAGTAAGGAGTATGAAGCTATTGAAAGGTGTGATGTCAATAAGAGAAATCTATCCAGATCAATTTTTCTTTTACCAGCTGCTGATAATGCCATTTCATAATTCCTGAAGTCTGCATACCTGTATTAAAAAAAAGTCTGAAATTACCAAAAAACACTATAAATGGCCATTTACTATTTTCATTGAAAATCATGCTTGCAGATTATTTCCATATCACAATATTTTACAAGTATGAGAATCAGTTGTCTCAAAAAGAGACTTCTTCCTCTTCCCCACCTTCTCTTACTTCTACCATAGATGGTGGACACACCATTGAACTTATGGTTTTTGTTCTTATCATGGATGATGATATATCTTAATCCCCAGGGTGTTATTTTCACTCATCATTTCTCATCAATAAAGTTACAAGAAGAAAAAAATCTTTTTGATATATTGAGTACATGAAATAAAAGAATTAGTTCCAAACTGAAACAATTTCAAAAAAATAAAACGTCTATTAATCGGTTAAAGTCTGCTCTACTAATATGTAAAGCAATGTTTAACCTATATTAAGTACTCCGCAAATGAATTGATGTCTTTCAAAATTGCTTGAAAACAGATTAACAAAATATGATTACCATTACCGAGGAAACATTTCCGATTTCTAATGAATGAGTCCAACCTTGGGGAGATCTCTCAAAATAAAAAACGATACAACCGAACATGTTAGATTCTGAATAAAATCTTTTCATTTTCTCTTTATGACAACTGGGTAAATTGAAAACTAAAATTTGATGAATACATTTCTTGAAGTCCAATAATAATTTCTTTTCCTTAATGGCTTTTCAATAATTGAAAACATTTTAGTGAAAAAAAATGGTGATTTGAATAGTAATAAGCTTCAATTCTGAATATTTATTGTTGTTTTCTTTATATTTATCAAGAAACTCCCTGATGTGAAGTTAGCATTCTTCACAAATTCTTTAGAATTAAAAGTTCGTAAAGCAATGGAGAAGCTAGATTTTTTTTTTACTGTATTTGCAGTCTTTCTTTCCCTCTTTTTTCCTTTCTTTCTTTTCAGTTGTTTAGAAGGCTCTGCATTCTTTAATTTAGGATATGGACTTGATACATCTGACAACAATCTCAAATTTGTTTTCTTTAGGATGGTCAAATAATATTGAAGGGATAAATCACTTTGTCAAGCAAAAATTTGTTCTGCCATACAAAAATGAAAAAAAAAAGCAAGAAAGGAGTTGGGTGCAAATAAATACCATGAAAAAATCAACTAACTTAAAACGACAAAAAAACACCCTTCCAATCTGAAGAATATCCACGGAAGCCATCAGGACTTTGGAAACATTAAGTATATTGTGATTGAATGATAGATGGTTTCCAAAGAGGCTTTTTACCCAATTTTCAACATGAAATGTCATTCATTTTCTTTCCAACGATACATTTAAAAAAATATTTGTCATTTCCTCGTCAATCTTTACTTAGTTTTTAGCACCCCCAACTGTTCTTGGTTCCACTATCTTCAGTTATAAGACAGGCAAAGTATTCTACCTACTGTTCTGGTGACACCTTGTACCAGCACTCTTATTTGACTGGCAGCTATTAGGATGATGACACAGGAAGAACAGCTTAACCTCTTACTTTGGGAATAACAATCATGGCTTTAGCCTCACTTTCAATATCTTTGCGTGACAACTGCTTGTGCCATGAAATATGGAAGCAAAAATTTCATGCAAAGAAAATAAAAGTATATTTTTTAGATGCCTGTAAGCTTATTTGCATCTTGGTGGGATTTAGATGTTCATCAAGTTCATTTTTATAAAATTCCCCCTTGTTTTTCTATTCAAATGAAATAACAAAGTCCCTCTATTTTCATGAGGATCAGAGTGCACATCCCTTGCAAAATTTCGATTTTGCAAATGAATAATGTTATCCGAACCCTAACCCCTCAAATCCTGATACCGTACTGGATACTATTGAATGCAATGCTTACATTACTATAAATTTGGCATCCATAAAATTGATTGCAGAAGATTTACCAACTACAATTTTGCAAGATATACAATTTGGTGAGATCTTTCAAATTGAAAAAAGTTGAAATTCAGAAAAAAATTTTACTGGAAATGAAATATGTTAGAAGACTTAGATGTATAGAAGATTTCAGAATCTAAAAAATTCAGGAAGTTTAATTGGTAACTGAAGCTTGGTAATGCTTCATCAGTTTAAAATTTAATATTTAGACACTAGTCATCAAGTGAATTTCGATTAACAATGGCTGATCAACAATGGCTGTTTCTTTTATGAAGATATGATGATAAAACATATTGAAAGTATGATGACTCATAAAACTAAGTGCAAAGCATAAATAACTACATGAGATGATGAAAACTTTGAACAAACATAATCACGTCTGTGACACCACCAATAATTCGTTTTGCGTTTATGTCAACATTAGACTTTTTTATATAATCATTAATTAATCTTCCTTTATAGGTTTTATGTTACCTTGTTAAATTTACTTTTTTACTCTTTCCTTTGTTTTAAAACATGGCATTATTTTACATCATTTTGACCTTCTCTTGCAGTCACTCTCACTCACTTTTGACAACTAAGTGATTTGTCACTGAACACATCTGAAATTCGTAACTTATCAATTTTATCATAATAATCTTTGTGTTAATAAGAATGATGAAAGCTGAAAATTCTCATAAAAATTTTTTGTGCAAACAATATAAACTCGGAGATAATTGTGTTTGAAAACTTGTTCGCTCTCAGTGAACTGGTTTTCCATAATAAGTGAGAGTAGCTAGAATTTAATTCAGTGGTTCCCAATCTTTTCTTTGCCTAGGACACTTTTTTATCTAAATGAATTTTACCATGGACCCCAGGCTTTTGAAAGGTCTGCATACTCAACAAGCACAAGAGTATTTCCCTCTCAAATTTGGTCATGAACAGCAAAATATTTCTCTATGATTTTGATACCAAAAGTGAAAAAAAAAATTCCTCTTTGATTCTGATTCTCAACCCCCCCCCCCTGATTTTGGTCCAGAAATGTGAGGGATAAAAGTTATCCTTCGATGCTGAAAACCGTATTTTCATTAGACAGACAGAGAGTAAGGGTCCAGTGGTATATTAACATCCAAATAGAACCCTACCACCCAAAATATTTTGTGTAGTGTATAGGAACTTACAAAAAATAATGTTGTCAGAATATGAAGATATTCTTTCCAAGAATAATTATGGTCAGAATAAATGTTCTGTTATGACATATCTATGACTTTACAGCATTTTCATCTGCTGTACTTGGCAGCTGTAAAAAAAATTGTGCCTTTTCTTCAAAAGAGGGAATCAGCAGAATGCTTTTGTAATTTTAAGACTAAGTCTTTTCTTTCTTCTTTTCTCTCTCACTTTACCCTCTGTCTTTCTTCCTTCATTTTTTCTTTCTATATATCCCTCTCTGTTCTTTCCTTTTTCTTTCTTTCTATATCTCCCTCTCTGTTCTTTCCTTTTTCTTTCTATATCTCCCTCTCTGCTCTTTCCTTTTTCTTTCTTTCTATATCTCCCTCTCTGTTCTTTCCTTTTTCTTTCTATATCTCCCTCTCTGATCTTTCCTTTTTCTTTCTATCTCACAGAGCCAAACATTAGGCATCTCTGACATGTTCTTCACCATGACACTTGCTTCCTTTCTTTTCTTGCTTTCGTTCCCCTCCTCTATCACTCGGTTTTCATACTCTCTTATTGAACTGCCACATATGTTACAAATAAACAATACAATAATGAGATCAAGGAAGTGGCGGTTATGAGCCATGATACATAGATATATATGTGTGTATTTGGACTACTTCATTGTGGAAACTTGAAAGTTTTTTCACACAAACTCACCTCAATGAGTTAGGAAATGGGTGTTTTGAATATTTTGGAAATCTCCACCAAAAATAACTTTTTATGGGGATTAAATTTACAATCTTTTTTACTAAATTGGTCCCTTAGTTTGTGTCCAGCAGCATTCACACATGCTTTATTTGAAGTTCTGACTTTTTAGTGATCACATGGCAAAAAAAGTCTAGAGAAGTAACTTATCCTTTGATTACTCCTTTTTTAAATTTTTTAATTGATCACCCCTAACATGACATACTACCAAAAGACGTTGGTCCTTCTGGAGGTTGAGAAAAAACAACTTATCACATATATTTCATCTACCGTGCATATAATTTTTATTGTTTTTGCTGTTACTAATCACCATTCTGCATGAACTAGAGAAAGTAGACCAGTACATCTAACTAGAAAAATGAATCTATGAAATTCTCATGAGAAGTAGAAATCAAGCCAAAAATCACTCTAAGATAAAAAGCTTTCAGTAATGCAAGCTCAACCTTCAAGAAAAAAGAGGATCCCGCTAAGAACCAACCAATGCATCCTTTAAAAAGTCACCTATGAAGCTAAACATGAAACTTTATCAAAAGATTGACCCTCAAACTAAGAACCATGCAACTTGCCCAGGAGAAAATCATGCTCAACATAACAAGGAAAGACAGCACAACATATCAGAGGGAAAACAAGAGTCCGAGATATCATAAGTGCCTTGACAAGGAGTGGTATTATATTGCGAAATAAATATCAATTGTGTGAAATAAATTAATTTTTTTATTGTTAGGCTGCGGACTTATTGATGCAGCTATGTATCTACATTCCTATCTATTGAATTAATTTTGTTAAATTGTTTTATGTACATTGTGGAAAAAAAAGACTTAATCAGTTTTTATCATTAAATACTGAATATGAATGAGTAACCATTCTCTTTTCCTTGTTTTTCCTTGTGAGTTAAAAACCAAATTGTTTATCTGTGAGTTGTTTTTCAAAATGATCAAATCAAAATAGCAGTTCTGGTTTGTCACTCAACCATCACATAGCCATGTCTTTTGGCAGTATGTGATGTTTGGGATGATCAATGAATAAATCACTTCTCTCACCTTTTTTGGGTCAGTGATCACTTAAAAAAAAAAGTAACCAGCATGATGCTGCCATACAAATCAAGATCAATGTAGAATGAAGTTACATCGGAAATTGAAACCCACACAAAACCTATCTAAGTGAGAAGTTTTAGATAAAAAGAAAGTCTTCATTCTAGACATAACAGAGAGTACATGTATAATTTTCAGCCTTTTAGCTACATCGGTACAGCCTGTACATGCGTTATATATACACATAGTCAGCCAGTCAGACCAACATAAAAATTCAAGAAACCTATGTTGACAGTTTTTGTTGACGATGTTGAATAGTTAACACTGCAAAATCAGAACATAACGTACCAGAACTATATTGTATTATTTGTATATATAAGTGTCATTCTGTCTGTCTGTCTCTCAATCAGTTTGTGATGCTATAGAAACTGGTGCAGCCCAACCAAATGTGGAATGCAAAGTCAATGGACCTAGGGGAAAGTTTCCAAGTAAAAAGTTTTTATAAACAATTTTTTGATGGGGGTTCTATTTACAGTGTAATTACAATGCTAAACTGGATCTTGACTTTCTGTTCCTCATACATATACAATAGAACCTCGATTATCTGAATACCAGTTATCCAAATTTTGGATTATTTGAACAAGATTTAAAAGTGCTATAATTGTGTTCCGTATGGCTCCCTTTTTTCATGGTCTGATCAGTTATCCCAACAACCAATTATCTCAACAATATACTCTCTGCTTGTTTTATTTTGATATTCAAAGCATCTCTGAATAAATATCCATATCTTCTCATTCTGCAGAATCATACCCACCCACACAGATACTTTAGCCTCTCACATATACATAGCCATAAGCAAGTTCCCCATCCTTAACCTTGACACAACTTGGCCTTCCCACACCACCACATAGATAAGAATCTCCATTCCCTGCTCTATTTCTCTGGATTCTGGGCCATTATTTTATCATCCTTAGTTCATTGAAACCATACCTCAGCAGAATATCACCACAAATATGAATAAATAACTTATATTAATATCAAGTTCGTTTTCCAGATGGTCTTTTTCACTTTAAGTCTTGAAGGATTCAAAATTGAAGGGTTACTTTTGTCCCTTTTGAAGGTTCAAAAGTGAAGGGAAACTTTTTCTCCCCTTTGAGGAGTCAGAAATGAAAGAAAAGTTTTTTTCTCACCTTCTAAAAAGTCGAAAGTAAAAGGAAAATTTTTCTTCTTTAAAAGGTCAAAAGAGAAGGAAAACTTTTTCCTCTTAAGGGGACAAAATTGAAGAGAGGTTTTTGTCTCCTTTGAAGTGTCCAAAATGTATATCAACTTTTTTTTGCCTTATAAGGTGTGAAAAGGGACGTGAAACCTTTTTCCCCATTTAGGGATCAAAAGTGAAGGGAAATGTTTTACCCACAAGTCTGGAAACTTTAACATTTTTGAAATATTTAACCCACTGTAGATGGGTACTTCAGCTAGTTTAATATCATATATCAATGAGCAAGTTATTTGCTTTATGCACACACACATGGGAGATTATCTTTCAACCAAAGAAATATTGAATTACAAAATGTTTGATTAAGTATGATGTTGTAGGTTTAATTCTACATTTATCTAACAATCAAAAAGTCTGTAATCCTTTTAAAACTTATCAATTTTATGTGCAACCATAATTGAATAGTTTTATCTTGTGTTATTTGTCAGCATAATCAAATATTGTCGGATATTTACACAGCATATCTTACTGAACGGAAAAGAAGCAAAAAAAGAAGTAATTGATGATAACAACAACAACAACGATGAAAATGACAATAATAATAATAATAATAATGATAATAATAATTCATTATTATTATTGTTATTATCATGATCATCATTATCATCAGATTTCTCCTCAACCACGACTATGTCAGGCTGTGGTTGAGAAGAAATCAGGAAAGTGCTGAATTGTTGCTGTTGCTATCTCTTGAGATCACAACATTGTTGAAAAGGAGTTTGAAAATGTAGACAGCCACTTGGAACTCAGGGACTAATTAGCTAGGCAGTGGGAGAAAGAGACAAGGGTGAAAGCGATCGTCATTTGAGCCCTTGGATCCACTGGGAAACATTTGCAAAAGAACTCGGATCAAATTAGTATAAGTTCAAGCCTAACCACGCAGCAAAAATCCGTTTTACTTGGAACTGCGAGTATCTTGCCTAAGGTGTTCTCTGTCTAAAATCATGTGAATTGATGAGGAGACGCTATTGGGCAAATCAGGTGAAAAGACACTAACACTGAAATTAATCATTAATAGATCCTCACATTTTCATTCTTTTTCATTTTCCAGAAAATTACAGGAAGTATTGCACATATTTAGATATGAATCAGCAAAAAACATTTTCTAACGTGATCCACAAACCTTCAAAACTTCTACTTCAGTAGAGGTTTAAATGCCTGTTTAAGTAATGCTTGTTAATTTGTTGTAATTTTGTCTAATATATGCATTTTTTACGTTGCTTCATGTATGTGCTTATTATATTATCTAATGTAAGCATGCATTATATTACCTTTTTAAAACCTTGTATCATGTATGCAGCTGTTACTTTGTTTTGTTTATGCACTTATTAGATTGTTTTCTGTTTTTGTTGATAATATTGTCTTGTGTACACATTTATTCCATTATCTTTGCTTATTCCTTTTCCAGTCTAACTTTTTACGCTATTAATAATCTTTTTGACTACATGCAATTTTTCAACATGATTAATGGGGCCAAGAGCATTTATTCTGACCATCAGGAAAATTGAGAATGTTAAACATATCATAGCTCTATAGGTTGGTATGAACTATTTGTATATTCTTGAATATTAAATTGCCTAGTTTCAGTAAAGTAACATGCTTTTTTCGAGTGTAAGAAGTCTTATGTACACCAAAGTTAAATAGTTTAGTTGGTTTGTAGGTAGGTTAGGTGACAGATTCTATTTAGTGACTAATTTGACCTGTCTTCTATTATATTGTTGCTTTTCATGACAGCACTAAAGTCATTTTACATTCTATTACCATGAAGAAAGCAACATGGATTAAAAACAGAACATAATTTCATGTTAAGAATGATTTGACACACTGTCTTTTCTGATTCCATTTTCTATTTCATGTTAAAATTGAACGAAAATGAAGCAAATCAGAAATATTATAGAATAAACTGAATGCTATTGCTTCTTAACAGGAATTAGATCATAGATAAATTGTTGAAAGAATGATAATGAAAATTCTTCATCTAAGATATCCAGATAATTCACAAAATTAATCTACCTACAATTAATGCATTTAAAAATGATTTGGGCAATGACTTTCCTTTGCCAAACAACTACACACTATACTAACACTAGTACAACAGAGTATACTGCCACTAACCACACTAAATTGTGAAATTAGTCACCATAATTCTTCGGATTTTGTGTGGGAAAAAATAACTAGAACAACTGAAATTTTAAATGATCAACTCAGAAATAATGCCAAGTACACATCTATTTGTTTGGCTGTAACATTCCAAAGGTAATAACTTTGATATTTTTGTGCACAAGATTTATTTCCCTTGAAAGATCATTTCATTATTCCATTATTTTTATGAGAGAGATGATTCTAGACAATAGAATTTGAATTCAGTGACAATTCTTGATTGAATTAGCTTCACAACTTCTCTTTATATTCTTAGCTTTTATGTAGTTGAATATGAAAAACTATTTGAATACTGCCATCAGTCTTTGCCGGCAAAGGTAAACAAGTGTGTATATAAGTATTCCTCTTTTCAGCCTGGTATCAAATAGAAAGTATACGTTGCTTGTTATGCAATACTCATAATTTAAAGGAATAAGAATGATTGATTGATAAAGACTCGGCAGCTATTTGGTCTGAAGGAAGTAACATTAAATACAATTTATTTTTAATCCCAAGATTCATACTTGTAAGACCTTTTAATCTGATGAAAATCATCACATTTGTGAAGCAGAACAATAAATTGGATGAGGCCAAATCTTACCTACCTGACCACGGACAGCTTGCATAAACTCGATTTTCATTGAAATTCGCAGGAAAGTCTCTTTTGAGGAGGGATTGGCTTGAGGTCCAGCAATGTGTGAAGTAACAATATTGTGACATTGATTAATATTTGTATATTGTGTTCCTGTTTCTATCCAATTCTCTGCTACTTCTGGCAATCGCGAATCGCAAAATGCGTTGAATGCTCTAACCTTGTATTATTAGTTTGAACTGTTTCCAGGTGTTTCTTGTTAATAAAGTAGCATCTTTGTTAGGGTCATTGAGTGAAGTTATAGAGCAAGGGGATAATCTTCTATGATTTGCGACTGATGCATCGGCTTTGGATAAGGTGTAGACTGATAAATAATGAGAGAAAACTGTCGAATACTTATGCCCTGGTGCATCTCCTGGCAGAGAAGGGTCGACATGTATAGTTTTCTTTGTGTGAATTGTTGGTCATTCAAAGAGAGAATGAAAATGGCATCTTGGTTCATAGCAATGTATGCTGATTGTGCTTTGTATTGCACGGGTAATCACTGGCATACTAGCAGCTTGCCTGGGGTGACACCATTCGAGGGGTGACACCCTGATGTTTTGGCAGAGTGGAAATTCAACATTTACTGCTATTTTTCAGTGATTTTAGCCAATATTTAGCTACTGCCCAGCAATTTTCAACAATCAAAAATGGCGGTAAAAAAGGCTAATGGTCTCTTTGAAGCATTGTGCATTTTTTGTCATTTTTTAGATTGTGTTAGTGTGATAAAATCTTGAGTTGGCAAGACTGGGAATGACACCTCGAGTTACTGCCCCAAGTGACACCAACCCTTGGAATGCAACCGTAGGTAATTTAATGCAAAATGAGCAGAGGTAACAGATACATAGGAAGATCTTAAATGTTCAGACAGATACAAATGGATTACTAATGATTAGGTATCTTTGATACAGAGAAACCTGAGAAAAAAGGCATACCTAGTGCAAGGGATTGTTGAATTGAATACTAGATTTACAAAAAAGATGAAGGTAATACTAATATCAGTACTGAAGCATATCTTTAGCTCAGTGAATGTTGGATATAACCTGAGATTAACTAATTATTATGTATAGTGAATGGGGGAGGGATGATTCTATGCAACTGACTTAATATGGCCGACTCAGTATCAGGACAACTTGATGCAACATTTATTACGCATTCATTAAATGACAATAAAAGAAGGATATTCAATAAAAGAATAATGAGTAGGCATTACTTTGACAGTGAAATTAATTTAACTATAATTATAAGCTATTCCTCTCATACATTCCCGAGGGTCTTTTCTTTAACTCTTGGACTGCCACTAGACTTTCCCATGCTGTATGCTGAGAAGCAGGCCAGCTTGTCTGTAAATAAAACTTTCATACATAGATGTTTTTGTGTCATCATAGAGAGGAAAGATTTTCAAAAAATATGAAAGAAACTTTATATGCATGAATTGTATAGAACTGGAGGTATAACCATTTTGAAATTTTGTTTACACTGCAAAATCAGCGTCTTTGCATGAATCTGTAGTGCATGGTATATGGTTTTCATGTGAGCCAAGTTTTCAAATACAAATATCACCATTTGTAGAGTTTATATAAATAATTGTTATTTTTACATTTTTTTTTGGTGATAATATCAGTATTTCTTCAGATTTGGGCTTTTGTCATCGGCTTATTTTCACATTGAATCAGCTGCTTTGAGTCAGCTGCCTCAAATTGCGCCCAACCCTGGTGAAGACACGATTATTATGTTAACTCTCAAGTATCGTTTTTGACACCAAAAGGGTAGACATTAAACAGTAATAATAACAGAAATCAAATGGATAATAAAAGCAGGAAGTAAAAATAATTAAAAAATACTCAACAGAAAATGTCATATGATCAACATCTTCTGCCAGTCGACTGTGATAGAAGAGGTCAATTGAAAAATTGGAAAAAAAATAGGTGATCAATGGATAAGTTACTTCTTTCACCTTTTGGGGGGTTGTGATCACTAAAAAAGTCTGATTTACTAAAAGAAAAAAACCCTCAATGCTGCTGGGCACAAACAGAGGGATCAATCTAGATTAAAATTCTGTTTCAAATTGATACCCCCATGAAAAACCTATTTAGGGGGTAATTTATCTAAAAATTCAAAACATATCAAAGAGTAAATATTGGAAATTTCCGCCCTTTAGCTCCATTAGTGCCTCCTATTTGCAAGATACATAAATAGTCGGCCAGGCATTCAGCGATACCAACTTAAAAACTGGAAAAACCTACTTTGGTAGTTTTGGTGACAGTTTTAGTTGATCGAATTTAAATAAGTATAGGTGTAACAAGGTTTTTAAACATACCGAAATCTACTAAAGAACCATAATATAAGACTTGTTTTGTCGTTTATTATTCCTCAAAAACTTTGGACTAATATTTTCACGTTCTTCATTTTGTATCATGATTTTTTGGTTGATCCAGAGTCGCTAACTTGAAAGAAAACTTCCCGGTGAGACTACAAAAATCTATTTTCATCAGGATTTCATTGGATTATGCAGGATCTTCATATAAGAAGCCTTAATGACCAAAACAAGACCTCTAAGCTCTACTCCATTTATACATCATATTTTTTCCCAAACTTATGTGTGCAACATCTCTTCCTATATGAACTCTCCATCAGGATTCCTTCATTCATTATTTTGATCTCATGCCTGAAGGGCCAGTGAGCTCCCTTTTCTCTCCAGATTTGAAAAAATCTGACTTACATGCATTGCTGATACATATTTTGTCCCTTTGTTGTTTTTGATACAGTGACTTGGGGAAAATCACAGAGAACACCTTCCTTTCATTATAAAATTCATTTGATCTAAAATAATGCATCCTCCAAATAGAAACTCTTTGCGGGGGTGGAGGAGTTTCCAACTTGTAGGTTAAGTTAACCAGTGCCATACGGTGTTTAGTATCTTGTGTGTGCTATGTACACAAAAACAGAAAAATATTTCAGTGTCCGTAAAAATCATTGGACAATGGAAGTTTTTTTGGCACAATGTAGAGAAGGTGGTCCCAATTGTAGAATTTAGAGAGTTAATGGAAAACAGAATTCTGAATAGACACTATTATCAGCAGATGATAGTACCCAATCCAAACTTTGTTTTCTTTTATTTATTCTTTTATTTCTTATTTGTTTGCCATTTCTAACATCAAATGAACAAGGAGCGATACTTCACATTTTACAATCAGAACTATCTCCCCTAAGCAGTGCGAAAAAATTCTTATCATCTGCTTTTCATGGACTAATATTTTTTGCATTTTTGTACCATAAAGCATGCCAAAGATACAATACACTATATACCATTGCTGTTACCCTATTGATCTCAAGAGTATAAACTGACATTTTTGAGCCAACTGTAAAATAAGCCTCAAGTTCCAAGTTTTCATCATTATCAGTCTATTAGCGTCTGTCTGTAGACATAGACCTTCCTAGGATTTGCCACACTTCTCTATCATGGGCGTTGCGGAGCCAATACTTTCTGAATTTGTCTAATTTGTCTCTCCATCTAGCACTCTGCAGGACTCGGTTGTGCATTTGATCTCTGGGAATCCATGTTGTGAGTTGTGATTTCCATTGATTGTCTGCCATTCTCGCAACAAGGCCAGCCCATTGACATTTGAGTTTTTTTAATGGATTCTTTGATGTCTCAGACTCTGGTTTTTTCCCGGATATATTGTGCTGTCTTATGATATTTTTTTATAATTCTTTCATATACACGTTGCATAGTTCTCAGTTTGCAGGTCTGTCTTGCTTAGGTTCTATGTTTCAGCTCCATAAGAGACTATCAGAAGGATGCATTGGTTGTATACTTTTCTCTTTAGGGATAATGTGATCTTGTTTTTGAAAGTTGAGCTTGTTCTGCCAAAGACTTTCCATCCTAGGGTAATTCTTTGATTGATTTCATCTTCTTTTGAGGGTCTCATGGAGATTCGTTGTCCTAGGTAGATATAGTGGTTGGTATTGATCTTTATTTGGTCCAACTGGATAGTACTGATTTTTATTTGGTCCAATTGGTTGGTACTGATTATCTGATATAATCTGTGACTGTATAAATGTTTCAGAACTGTAATGTATATGGGGTCAACACCTTGTAGAGTGATTCCCTTCATGACCATAGAGAATTCTACAGAGTCGAAGGCCTTTTTGAAGTAGATAAATGCTACAGCGAGTGGCAGCTTGTATTCTTCTGCTTTTTCTTCCAGCTGATTTATCGAAAACAGTTGGTCCATGGTCGAGTAGCTTCTTCTAAAGCTAGCTGGCTCCCGTGGTTGGTTTTCATCTAGCGTTTTTGTGATCTACTGGTGATGATTTTTGTGAAAAGTTTGTACATGTATTTGAGTAGGCTTAGAGGTCTGCAGTTGTTGAGATCTTTCAGGTTTCCTTTTTTATATAAAAGTGTTGCATTCACAAATCACTATAAGATATTTTTCAGTTGGTTGGTTCCTATTAAATGTTAAATATCAATTCCCTGAGTGGCATCATTTTGGATTGAGATGAAACTTGGTCCAGACCTTTGGTGAACCATTCTCATCTTCCTCTACCTCTTGTTGCAACTATTACATCTAGTAATGCTAAATAATCATCTCCTCAGCTGTATCATTTTGGATTTATATGAAACTTGATCCAGACCTTCAAGTGAGCCATCCTCTTCCCCCTACTACTACTGTCGCAGATGATGGATGCAGCATTGAACTCATGGTTCTTGTCAAGATTATTAGTTGATATATAATCCAGATCACTGGAAGATTGGTTTTCTGTTTTGAGAAGTTTTAAAAAAATGACACTAACAACCAATAGGAAGACAACAGATTATCATGAACTCCTTTTCTATGCAACCTGGGATCCACTAGTAAATACAATATGGCTGACTGGTGCTTGATCATGTGTTCATTAAATTACAGAGCGCCACCTATGTGAGGACCATGCAAGGGCCATAACTTTGTATGGACAGCATTTATGATTAACATGTTTGATGAAACTTTTTATATTATTGTAATTTCAGAAATTAAAAATTATATAATGATAGGAATGTTTTTAATGTGGTTTGTCATTTATTTTAAATTCCTCAAAAACTCAATGCCTAAAACTATGATTTTCCCCAATTTGGTGTTTGACAGTGAAACATTAACAAACAGTTTTTATCTGGTTGCAATTTTGAGAACCATAAACCCCCACTATGTTGCTGTAACCAATTCACTCTTAACAGGGCTGCCCCAAGGGTTCCAGGCACCAAGAGCAAGCTGAACTCTGAAGCTCGTCGGTTTTATTTATCTATCTATTTATTTACTTGTAACCTCACCTTATCCTAGCTACCTTTCCTACCAGGCCCCATCTATTGTGAGCACTTTATCTCAACAAAAAAGCTAAGCCTGACTGTGCTTGTCATCAGTCATGTACATTTTTTTGCCAATCATTTCTCTTTCTTTCACAGCAACTGAAAGTTTTCAACTGTTAGATATTCCTGACAAATCTGACTTCATCCAAAAGAATTTTCTTATTTTGACAGTTTTTATTATTTAATTTATTCATTTTTACAATTGTGTTTCAATAGTCATGCTGTCTCAGATTCATGACTGGCACCCTCTAGCATTAGGTGCCTTGAGCAACTGACTGTGTTGCAATTACCAGGGCTGCCAGCTCTAATTCTTAACACAAACCAACAGGAGGAAAGTGATAAAACTTAAATTTAATTAAAAAAATGTCTGTAAATATCCGTACTGTACATAAATAAATAACCATATCCTGCGCATGTACCAGGACTAATTATCTAAAAAGAATCCTCTAAAAAAAGAGAATAATCTTGAAAAAATCTTTTATCTAAAATTATCTAAAAAAAATACCAGCACAAGATTTTGGCATTGTTACAATTTTTTTGAAAAAATGGTATTTAGATGATGTTTAGTGGTGTACTCATGGAGATTTCCCAGGTTGTAGTCCCCAAAATGTGACCAGGAGCACCCACGGACATATACACACACACACATAGGCACACAGACGGACAAATAGACTGATGTTCAAGTCTACTTGGTCGGTTGAGCCACTTGTGGGCCTATGGCGGTTCGAAACTACATTTTGTCCAATGTGCTGGTATCATGATAAAGGTGTCATCTACAGAAGCTCCGTATTGATGGTTAGAGGACATGAATGGGTCGCAGTGTGTTGTCGTTCTCCAAACACTTTTGTGTACCATTTGTCTTTTAGTCCTGCATAAGGGGTGAGAAAAAGCCCAAAACAAAACAAATCACTCCTATACATAAAAGATTAGAAACACATTAAAAATAAAACATTGTGATATAAAAGTTTTAAAAAGTCAAGAGAAGAAAAATGAATCCAGGGAACAGGAGACAAATGCTCCCTTCTGCACGCACAGAAGAGGGGAATAACAAGTAGCGACTAGATGAGGAGTAAAAACAATCATAGAACAACAACAATTTGGCTGTGAGATTTGGCGTATGCATTTGACATGTGCAAAAAGCAGAGAAGATGCAGAAGATTGTAAATATGCAGTAAAACAGCTTTTTTTTTTTCCTTCTTTTTCTTACTTCAAAGTGTCACCATTCTTTTTCTTTTCTTCCTGGCTATTCAGGAAAAGGGAAGACATTTTTTTTTTACAGTTCTAAGAAATGACTGACCTTACTTAAACCTCACGTCAGAAAAACAAGAATCCCCCGAAAAAGAAAGAAAGAAAGACAAAAGAAATTAAAAGCAAATAAGGAAGAGAAAACCTGGAGAGAAATGTTATTGACTGCGTGGAGAAGCCAGTATAAGATACGTGCGAATGAGTAAAGCAAAGAATTTTCATGAAGCCACGTAATCCCAGGGCTCAGAACATGACAACACTATAGTTATTATTGAACAGGGTTTAGAGATGCATAGAGAAACATGTTTTCATTTCTAGAGATGGTACAAAAGTATGCAGTT
>OY735213.1:58575744-58638244 GCA_963457665.1 Thysanoteuthis rhombus
TAGCATGCCATGCTGGGGTTAATCAATTAGAAAAATTGGAAAAAAGGGTGATCAATGAATAAATTCTTTTACTTTCCACTCGCTGTTGGGTAGATGTCACTAAAAATGCTGGAATTAAAAAAAACAAGCAGATACAAAATAAGGAATCACTTTAGCATAAACCTACATTGCAAATTGACCCCCCACTAAAAACCTAGAGGAATTCAAAAAAAAACAAATAAAACGTTTTTTATAGATATGATAAGGAGTGAATGCTCAATGTTTCAGCCCCCTAACTCCATTGTTGCAGCCTGTATGAATGATACATTCATAGTCAGCCAGTCATTCAACCAAACCAACTTAAAAACTGAAAGAAAGTTTTGGTGACAGTTTTGGTTGATGATTTCTAATATTGGCTCAAAGATTGCCTAGCCCAGAATTTTGTTTAAACTGCCTGGGGCTTACTGCGGAAGATTAGTGGATTTCTGGTTATGATATCGGAAGCAATTTGGAGGATTGGTCCTTCAAAGATTCTGGAGGGTATGAAGTATATCGATTCAGAAAAATACCGATGGTTATTTGAACAAAAACAGCACTCTTTTCATGGAGGATGAAGCTTCATGCCTTAAGCAAAAAAGACTCAAGAATAGCAAAAACGTAATTCACATTACCAAGTCATTCTGCTAACGTGAATATCATTGGAGATGTCTGGGCCATTCTGGATGATAAAATAATAAAAGTGTCCCCAAATTATTCAATAACAGGATATGTACGTGCTTCAGGTCTTGAATGAAGCCTGGTAGGATGTCTTACAGGAGAAAACAGATCTGATAAATTCAATACCTGGGGAAAAAAATAACTTTAAAATCTGATAACGAAATCTTCTCAAGTTGGTGATTTTGTTGACATTTTTACCACTTGATGTAAAAACAATGACATATTTTTAATAAATGTTTTATTTTCATGTAATGTATTCTTTCTGGATTATTCATTAAAACTTTTTTAGATTCCTTTATTTTACAAAATCGTTTCAGGTAGAGAACTCATGACTTTCCCAAGGTGAGCCATAATGGAGTGGAAGCTTGAAGAAAAATAAATTTTGCTTTTGAGGACCTTGCTGTTAGTGAATGAACAGTTAGACTTCAATTCCAACAACATACCTTTGGCAATTTAGAGCAAAAAGAAAATTAATAGAAAGGTCGGACAATACCATCACGATTGATTAATGATGAACATTTGAATGTTGCGGTAGAAAAATAGTAAAAAATCAGAGAATTTACCGCAAACTTTGATAGAAACATTTGAAAAATAATTTAGAACCAACTGGCAACAAAGTATTTCTGGTTAATCACTCAGTAGAAACCATTATGTGACCAAAAACTAATGGCAGTCTCCCATGTTGGGCATGATGAATGAGAAAAAATTGAAAAAAGGGTTGTTTAATTAATGAGTAACTTCTCCTGCCTTTTTTGGCAGTAATGATTACTAAAGCAAAACAAAATAATAATCAATCTAGCATATACTGTCATCATAAATTGAACCCACTCTGAAATCTAATGGACGGGGAGGGGGCTTTTCAAAGAGCAAAAAAGCATTTTCTGTAAACATAATGAGGAGTGAACATTTAAATTTTCAGCCCTCTAGCACCACTGGTATGGCATGTGCAAGTGATCCATACATACATAGCCAGCTGAGCTGACTTGAAAACTGAAGAAACCTATGGTGACAGTTTTGAAGGAAAAATGGGTTCTGATTGAAATGATCATATATATGGATAAAAGCCTTAATCATGTTCATCCAGTGGAGGTTCAACTGTGCGGGTGAGTTGGCTCAAGCCTAGATGATTGAGAGGGAGAGGGTCTGAGAGTGAAAAAAGCTTTAATTCAGGGTGCAAAAGATTGGTTCAATTGAGTACCATTGTATTTTGCATTTACATTTTTTTCACAAATTGAATATGAAAAATTCTATTTGTTCTTTCAAGTTGGGCTCCAATTATACAAATGTAACACTTTTAGGACATTGTGCTGCAGCGTCAACATTAACTTCTCATGTAATAATGTTGCCATGGTCATATAACTTCGTGATGTAACATATGCAGTATATTATACATAGTGCAACAATATAAGTTATTTAACAAGACAGCAAAAGTTTTATTCTATCCAGTGGAAGGTGGGACACGGGTGGGGGGGTCAGGTGGAACCTTACTAAAACTCAGCTCAGGGATTGGCAATGCAAAATCACTACATGTGTCGAAACACAGATTTCAAAAATCTACCAAAATAGGTGGAATTCAATAAAATTTTCAATATTTATTCACTTTACAAATTAGATTTTATATGAAATGAATAAAAAAATATCAACAGGTTATAGAGATCTTTACTTTACTTTTTTAATTGCAGAATAAAGTTATGAAATTTATTGGCCCCAAAGGCAAATTTTTAAATCGTTTTTTCTACTTGCAGAGTAAACATTTGAAATTTATTGCCCTGAAGGGCTATGTAAGCTATGACATAATATATACGTGGGCTAGAGGCAAAATCAAGAGAATCAGAAGTGGGCAATTATAAAAAGGAGTTGCTGATCCCTGGCCTAGATAATCCATTACAGTGTTCATCAGTATGGAATCGACCTGTTCTTCATTGTATCATTTGTGATGGAAAATAGGTTTTATAAGTGATTAGAGAAGAGCTGTTCAATGGATCAATGTGAATGCGAAACATCATCTGGTGAAAGAGGAGAGGGATTAGGGGTTTGCTAAGGTCCCTGAGGCTGAAGCTGGGAAGGAAGAACAGGTAGATGCTATAAATGCTCCCAACCCCACCCCTGTATAAGTAGGGGATGCTGAAACCACTGCTTAAATCTCAGATTTCTAAGCCGCTCAAAACAGTTCTTAGAGATAATGGAACTCTTTTGTGGATAGAATGAAAATATCCTTACCTCACATGAATGAATTTATATAGCCTACATGTGTATCAGAACTAATCATCTAAAAAAATGGTCGGTCTAAAATTATCTAAAAGAATAGATCTTCAACTAAAATCATCTCAATTTATCCAAAGATATTTTTAAAAATCATCTAAAATATAGATCTTTTATCTACAATTATCTAAAAGAAAGTCCTAAATGACGAGAGATAAAAAAACACTTTATTGAATGATGGTGCTTAGTGTTATACTCATGCAAATTTTCAAGGTTTTAACCCCAAAATGTGACCAAGAGCACACAGACATCCAATGAGAGAAGAATCTGTAGCTCACCTGGTTGGTCAGGTAATTTGTGGGGCTATATTGATTTAATAATGAAACTCTTCTATGAATAGAATAGATTTTTAAAATTTCCCCAAATCTATCTAAAAGTCAAAAAGAAATTTGCATTCATTTCTTGAAGTATGAATTTAAGACTTAAGACATGATTTGATGAACGTCCAAACAATTAATGTGCATAGATATATATAGAAATAGGGAATTCAAAATTCAAACATCCCGTAATTTGAAGATTTGGAAAAGTATCATTCTGCTGTGTGTTAATGTTCATCTGATTGTGAAAATGATCTTACTAAAACAAAATGTGAGTGTGGACGAATCACAGTTCTCTCTACATACATAAATGTTTTGCAACCAGTGCACAAAGGAAATTAATGTGCACACAAAAGCTTAGTTACCTAAAATAAAGTGGGAATTGATAAGTAAATTTAAAATGATGAATATAATAATAATGCATTTTAATTATACTTATACTTACACAGTAATCTCAGCTAACTATTTCTATCAACTAGTTAGTTGTTTTTCCTAATGCCACAATTGTACATCACTAATTTCTTCCTCCTCCACTTTGTATAGAACAGCTGCAGCCATTTTTGGCAGTCAATATTCATGTCTCAAAGTTTGTGGAGATTCGTTTCCAACTCTGTAGAAAGTTAGCAGAATTTTCATTGAAAAAAACTTCCCCAAAAAATTCCAATTTTATTAGCATTGGAAAAACATGTTGGAACGATTTCAAGTTAATATTTGCACAAGCATTCAGAGTGCACATATTTTGTCATCGGAAAAAATTTGCACAGCATCAGATTTTTTGCGCACACTGAAAACTAAAGATTAGAGGAAACATTCATTCATGTTCATTAACATTAGGCAGGGATGTCTTAGGAATATTTGAGAGCCCCGGGCAAAGCAATGCATTGGATTTGGTCTGCGGACCACATGCTGACCCTGATTTAATTCATGGATTCAATTAAGCACCAAGAATTTAACATGAATATAAAAATAGGTTTAGAGAAGATTCTCTAGGTCTGCAATTTAATGATATGAACCTTGAATTTTATTTTTGGTGTTAGGCTCTATTACCTCATTCAGACCAGGAGCTCATGTACGTGCACTATTGATTTCAGTCATTTTAAATATGGTGGACATTTTGAATACATAATGAGGTCATATGATCATTTATATTTGCCATAATTGAAATCCATATCTTACGATATTCAAAAAGAAATATGACTTCCCAAAGTTACTTAGTGAATGAGAAAATTCAAATCTACCCTTGGGGTTCTTGCTTTGTAACTCTTAAAAAACCCAGACCTGGATGAGTTAAAGCAAGTTTCAGTTTGAAGTTAGTGTGGCAGAAAATCATTAAGTTAAAAAAGAAAGTCTTGAATAAAGCCCATTGTATGTAGCTCATTACAAAATCAAAGCTTTTGGGCTTTAATTTCATCAAGTCATTTGAGGTCTGAGCTTCAACTGTTGATTCACATTTGGCTTTGTACATCCATAGAAATGTTGCTCAATCCATACAATTATGCTGATATCAGAGACATGAATTTTTGCTTCTCCCAAGGTGTTTCCATACAATCGGAAACTGTCAACCAAAATTCTCACCATAGGTTTCTAAAGTTTTCAAGTTGGTCTGACTGGCAAGTTATGTATGTATGACACATGCATGACTCACTGATGGATCTACAGTGCTGAAATTTTAAACACACACTCCTTATTATGTCTAGAAAAAAAAAACAGTTATTTTTTTTTCCAAAATTCTCTACTGAGTAGGTTTTTCAATGGAGGGGTTTAATCTACAATGTATATTTCTGCTATATTGGTCTCTAGTTTGTACCCAGCTGTGTTTTTAGTGATCAAACGAAAGGCAAGAAAAATAACTTATCCATTGGTTGCACCTTTTTCCAATTTTTCAATTGATCATCATCATGATGGCATGCTGCCAAAAGATGGTGGTCACAAGACAGTTTTGGTTTAGTCACTGACTAGATCTGCGAGTGCGTACCTTTATTCTTGATTGGTTTGATCAAGTGTGTGTCAACACATCTCAATATACCTTTGTCTACAATTTCTCTTTCTCACCATTCCTACTTCTCTCTCTCTCACTCTCTCTCTCTCTCTCTATCTCTCCCCACAAAATATTTTCGGATCAAAATTCATTTAATAACTACATATAATGCTGAAAACTTATTGATGCACCTTCATATCTATCTATCAACCTATCGATCGATCTATCTATCTATCTATCTATCTATCTATCTATCTATCAACCTCCCAATCTATCAAGCTTCCTTCTGACTTATCTATTAAACTATCAACTAACCTCCTCCAGTACCTACATACCAACCAACCTATCCATCTATCTACCAACCCACAAAAGTACCCAACTACCCACCCACATGTCTACCTATCAACCTATCGATCGATCTATCTATCCATCTATCTATCTATTAACCATAAATTCATCAACCTACTTACCTACCTACTTACCTACCTATCAGTCTATCTACCAACCTACTGACAACCTCCGAATTCATCAACCTACCTACCTACCTACCTATCAGTCTATCTACCAACCTACTGAAGTACCCCACTACCTACCTACATGTCTATCTATCTATCTATCTATCTATTAACCTCCGAATTCATCAACCTACCTACCTACCTACCTATCAGTCTATCTACCAACCTACTGAAGTACCCCACTACTTACCTACATGTCTATCTATCTATCTATCTATCTGTTAACCTCCGAATTCATCAACCTACCTACCTACCTACCTATCAGTCTATTTACCAACCTACTAAAGTACCCCACTACCTACCTACATGTCTATCTATCTATCTATCTATCTATCTATTTATTAACCTCTGAATCTATCATCCTACCTATCAACCAACCAATCAATCCATCTATCTTAATCTCTTTCTTTATCCACCAAGCAATATATTTCTCTCTGTCCATCTCAGTCTGTTCACACTGATCAATCTATCTCACCCAGGCTGTTTGTATCTATCTTCTCATCAATCTTCGAGACTAAATAATGCTTTTTCGAGTGTCAATTACTGAAACAGATGAAATTCAGATAATTAATTCTGCCAACGAAATAAACAAAAAATACGATGACGGCTGCATATATTTGGGAGCTGATGTCATTGACAACGTACATGCATTGGTATTAGTTTGAATCTCTATGTAAATGCCTCAGTTTAAAGGTACTTTTCAATTTGATGCTTCGATGTCGTAGCAGACCAGTTCCAGGTTGATTAATGAATATGTTTAATGTGTTTTAGACAAATGTTTGGCATCGACAGGTTTTGTATATATTTTCGTGTGGGTAGAAAATTAATTGAAATATAAGAAAAAAAAATCACAGAGGCTGCATCTGTATCTAAATTGATCTTAGCAACTAAATGATGCTTTTTGAAGTGTAAATTAACAAAACAGATCAAATCAAATGTAAAACAGGCCTGGTGAGTCAATCAATAGAAAACGTCACATGATCCACACCTTTTGGAAGCATGCCACGCTAGGGATGCTCAATTAAAACATTGGAAAATGGGGTCTTCAATGAATGAAATACTTTTCTTGCCTTTCCTTTGAGCAGTGATCACTAGAAGTTTAATTTTTCCTAAAACAAGCAGGCGCAAGCAAAGGGATCAATTTAGTATAAACTTACATTGTAAATTGAACCCTTCCCTCCCAAATTCTTATCTTGAGGGTTGGGGCTTATTGAAAAGGACAAAAAATGTTTTTTCTAGACATAATAAAGAGTATATGTTTAAATTTTGAGCCTTTTTGCTCGTTGCTTGGAGCAACCAGTATCCATGGTACATACATACCAAGCCAGCTGGACCTATCTGAAAACTGAAGAAACCTATGTTAACAGTTTTGGTTGTCGGTTTCTGATAAATCAACCATTTTGTATTTTTAGCTTAATCAATCTCATAGACTAAATAATGCTTTTCAAAATGTCCTTTAACCAAACAGATCAAATCAAGTATAAAACTGAAATTTCACATTTTCTATTTATCTATTCTGCATTAATTTATCTGGCAGGTTTCTATCAATTTTCAAGTGGGTCTGGCTGGCTATGTATGTGAGTAACAAATCTACAGGCTGCAACTCTAAAGCTGTAAGAAATTTTAACAATTAATCCTTATTCTGTCAAGAAAAAATATTTTTTTGTGTTTTTGAAAATACTGCTACCCCTGAAAAGGTTTTTAGTGGAAGGTTCAATTTGCTATGTAAGTTTATGCTAAGTAGATCCTTTGGTCTGTGTCCAGGAGCATTCACACTTTTTTTTTTTGAAATTCAGACTTTTTAGTGATCACTGTCCAACAAAAGGCAAGACAAGTAACTTATTTATTGTTTACTTTTTTTACCAATTAATGTTGTTGAAAAAAACATTGGTCTCTTGATGGTCTCTACTGAGTGTGTTCATGTGCGTAGAAAATCAATAGAAGCAATCTGAATCTGGGAACATCCCACAGTTGTTGACAACTAAGATTGTCAATTATCGTGTAGCTCTGTTCTTCTCTCATCTTCTATCTGTGTCTTCCCTTATCCCTTCCAATCTTTGTTACTTATCAATGGTTTCACCTGAGGGTCATACAGACATGGAATAGTTTTGTAAGTGGAAATCTTCTTACCCTCTCAGTAAATTACCTAATTTTCTATTCTATCCTCTCCTTGTCTGCCCTTTTATCAAACAAACTAACTTTCCTGTCCGTTCTCTCTCTTTGTACACACTTATCAAACTACTTTTTTCTGCCTTTTCTCTTCCTACCCTCTTAATTAACTATTTTTGCATTCATCTATTTGGCATTGGCTCGTTTTATTTATATTTTCATCTATATTTCTTTTCTGCATTCTCGCTCCTCACCCTCTTATTAAGCAATTAGGTTATTAGTGAATGCAGGTAAGAATAAGCAGAATAATATTATAGATAAAATTAGTCTGCAGAAATCAATGTTTCTTCTGCTTTGATTGTTAGAGAGAGGAAAGAGAAAAATTTTGATATAAGTATTTGAAACCATCAACCAAAACTGTCAATATAGGTCAATACAGGTTCTTTCAGTTTCTAAATGATTCTAGCTGGATGACTATGCATGTGTCACACTTACAGGCCACACCAATGGAAGTACACAGCTGAAAATTTAGACATTAACACCTTATTCTACCAAGAAAAACTTGTTTTTTAGACCCCACCCCCAATATTTTAGTCCAGGGATCAATTTACCATGTAAATTCATGTCAAGTTGGTCCCTAGTTTGAATCTGGCAGTGCCCACAATTTTTTTTTGTAAAATTCAGTCTTTAATGATTGCTGCCAGAAAAATGTGACAGAAGTAACTGATTAATTGATCACCATTCTTCCAGTTTTTTAATTGATCACCCCCAAGATGACATGCTAAAAGACATTGGTCATGTGATGGTTTCCATGGAGTGACTGACCAGACCTTTTCGTGTTTAACACTGTGAATGATTAGGCCTGGATAATACTTATATGATAAATACATTTCTTCTTGGCTTGATACTAATCTGTCACTTTAGTGTGAATCCCTGATCAATTAAAGTCATTAGTCTCTTCTTGCCATTGGCCAAGTAAGCAATCCTTGCAGTGGCGTACAACTTTACAATTTACAATCGGGACCAACTTCCTTACATTGTATCTAAAATCCTTTTACTGTCCGTTGCTTTTTATAGACGCTAGAATATTTTTGCGCTTTTATGCATCCATAGCATATATCACCCTCAAGATATGAAGCATACACCACTGAATCCTTGTACACACCATTTACTCTCATCAAAAGTGGAAAGTATGCAAAGTCCATGTAGATAGCTAGATTGTCAGACAAATGATCCATCCATTATTTCTGGACACACTCCTGACACACTGTGCATAAAATGCACAAACATTTGTAAAAACACTCATTTTATTTTTTTGTTTTTTCCACTAAACAAGCTCATTTATCATTTTATATAAACATCTCTTGCTCTCTCCTTCTCTTCCTTTCTATATATAAATGCATATATAGATATTTATGGCATTTTATAGATGGCTTTAGATAAAAGATCTCTACATGCATACATATATACAATATAAATACATATATAAGAATATATATATATATATATATATATATATATATATTCATATACCTGAATACATATATATACATTCACACATATATGTAATGGGATATTCTAAATTTTGAAGGTTGCGCTTGCTCTGCCAAAGGCTTACCATCCTAGGGTGATTCTTCACTTGATTCCTTCTTCTTTTGAGGGTCTCATGGAGATTTGCTGTCTTAGGTAGATGTAGCAATCTACTTTCTCCGGTTCTGTGTCCACGATTTTCATCTGAATGTTCTTATTTCTGACATGATTGTTGCTGATGATCTTTGTCTTGCTTACAGAGCACATACGCAACCGAGGCCGGCAGAATATTAGAGATGGAGAGACAAGCTAGACAAATTCAGAAAGTACTGGCTCCGCAACGCCCATGATAGAGAAGTGTGGCATATTCTGGGGAAGGTCTATGTTCAACGACAGACGTTAAAAGTCTTCTGAGGATCATCTCGAGGCAGGCTGTGAAGAGTTTGGGTGAGCTGACATCACCTTGTCTTACTCCTTTCTGGAGCTGGGAAGGGTACGAGTATTTACGTAGCCTGATAAAAGGAACTGCTGTGACAGTATATATGTTGCAGTACTTCGATACATGCTGTATCTACTCCTTGTAGAGTGATGGCCTCCATGACCTTAATGATTTTCATAGAGTCAAAGGACTTTTTGAAGTCGATAAATGCTACAGTGAGTGGTAGCTAAAAACTTAAATGGCAATGGGCTGGCCATTTTGCAAGAATGGCAGACAACCGATGGACATCAGAACTCACAAGAGATCCCAAGAGTTCACATGCGTAACCAAGGCTGGCAGAGTACTACATGGAGAGACGAGCTAGACAAATCCAGAAAGTACTGGCTCCATGATGCCCATGATAGAGAAGTGTGGCGAATCCTAGGGAAGGTCTATGTCCTACGATGGACGTTAAGAGACTGATGATGATGATGACATATGTATATGTATATATTTATAATCAAAAAAGATTTACAGCTTTAAATGTTAAACGTTAAAAAACTTTTGAAAACTTTTTGTATCATATCAGTTACCTATTTCTCAATATCTGTCAATGCAATTTATATAAGTTTCTTCAGTGTTTTTTTACACATACTTATATTCATATACATATATATATATATATATATATATATATATATATATGGAACCAAATCTGTGATCGATAGAGTAGCTACTTCAATGTAGCATTGCTCTTGCTATTTAGCTATCTTTGAGGAGGATCCTCAAGGAACCAGGCCCTGGAGCCCCATATGTCTAGCTATGATGCGTAATGGCCTGTGTGATTTCGACCATGCACACCTCTGCAGCTTCAAGGGAGGGAATGAAAGACTCAAAACTCATATCAAGATTCAGAATCAAACCTTCATTTTTCAAAAATTTTAGCTGACAGAAAATATAACAATAGTCTTTGCTTGGAGAGCAAACAAAATCCTGACTCAGAGAGAGTGAGAGAGGTTGATCAGTCCTTGTATCACCAGCAAACAGGGGCCGACAACCCTTGAACTGTCTGTGGTCACCTAACTGTTCTATTCTCCTACTCCTCTTCTTCTGGTATTCTGGTGTCCAATCTTTGGTCCTCTATCTTATAGGCAAGGGTTTTTTCTGTATCAATATCTTTTTTGCTTAATCTTATAAACTTATACCTTTTTCTTTCACCTGACACTGGAAGTAAATGATCATCTACCCTTTTCTCTTCTATTTTCCTCCTGCTTTCTTTTGTTTTTCACGTAGCTAAACTTACTGTCAATCTTCTTTACTTTCACTATTAGAATCCTTATACACTGCCCCTTTTCTTAGCACCCTTTTTCACTTTCTTTCTCTTGATGTCTTTTTAATTAAGTAGCAGTGACTGGCTATCGATCTGCTGGGTGGGGAGATTCCAAGGGACTTGGCTTTATCTTATTATGATAAAACTACTATATAGTCCATATACACCAACACTAAAATATCTTCAACAAAGTGTTATTTAATAATCAAATAGAATATTCACAACTAAAAATGAAATGTTCAATTCAACAGTATTCATCAGAGCTACACATCTGATTATACAAATATATATCAGGCGTGTGCAAAAGTTTCCAGCAGAAAAAGTTTACAACTGTGTACATAGTCTGTATGTTTCAAAAAGGTGAACTGGAAACTTTTCATCTCACATTTGTAAGTAATAGGAATGCTGAAGCAGATCCAAGCGGGTTAAAATGGAAAAATTTTTTTGACAGGAAATGAATTCCCTAATTTTTTTGACGAAGAAAACAAATATCAAATATGAAAAAACAGCCGTAGCTTTTTAGCAAACGAATAGACAAAAACTCAAGTGAAATGATTAATCAGAGAAATTTAGTCCAGAATCAATAATTGAAGACTTATTAAAGTAATAGGACAGAAAACATCTTATTCACTTACCTTAGGAGAGATACAAAATAAATGTTTGTTTAATTTAAGATTATTTTGGATTATTCGAATTTGTTCTTTTATGAAATTCCTTCATCTACATGATAATTTTTTAAAACTGTGAACAGGGGAGGGATGTGGACCCCTGGACCCTAACCATGAATCTGTACCTGCAAGTGTTCTTTGAAACAACAAAATCTTCTCCACTGCAATAGATGATACTCCAAGAGGATAATAGAAACAAGAAAGGAATGGAATCATTTATAAATGTTTTTAAGGAACTGTCAAAGAAAACTGTTACCAAAACTTTTAACATAGGTTCTTACAGGTTTCAAGTCAGTCTGGCTGGCAACATATTCATGTATATATTTATGTATATATCAAGCATTCAAGCTGCGCAAATGAAGCTAGATGTCTGAACATTTAATGATTTACTCCTTATAATATCTAATAAAACCTTTTATTTTGTTTTTTTAGAATCCAATCCGCCGCCTAAATAGATTTTCGGGGTTGGGGGCTTAGTTAACACCGTAGGTCTTTGCTAAATTGGTCCATATTATTTTAGTGATCACTACCCAACAAAAGGTGAGAGAAGTAAACTTTACATTGATCACCCCTTCTTCCAATGTTCCCAATGGCTCACTCCTCCACGATGGCATGCTACCAAAGAAAGTTAGTCATGTGATGCTTTCTATTGAGTGACTAACCAGACCTGTATTTTTCTGTAGTTTCTGTTAGTATGATTCTCAATGCCAATCCAGCACATTGGGTGAGTTACCCTTGCAGGATCTATTCGTATGATTGATGGGACATTCCGATTTGAAGGATTAGGAAGGGCTACAGGTGGTATTTCTGGGAAGAGCCAGAAGGTGAGAATATGGAGAAAAAAAAAAGAAAGAAAGACAGGTTTGGTTTGTCACTCAATAGACATTGTCATGTGACCAAAAGCACATTGTCTTGGGAACAATCAATCAAAAAGCAGGAAAAAGGTCTGATCAAATCTGAGTCTTCAAAAAGCAGGAAAAAGGTCTGATCAAATCTGAGTCTTCAAAAAGCAAGAAAAAGGTCTGATCAAATCTGAGTCTTCAAAAAGCAAGAAAAAGGTCTGATCAAATCTGAGTCTTCAAAAAGCAAGCAGGCTCAAACCAGGGACCAATTCAGCATTATCTTACTTTGCAAACATAACCCCTCTCCCCGACTAAAAACCTATTTGAAGGATGGATTGGATTGTAAAAAAGCAAAAAAAGATTTTACTACGCAATATTAAGAATAAATGGTTAAATGTTCAGCCATCGAGCTCCATTTTGGAATGTAATTTGAAAAACGAACATTTTTACTTTACATGATAAGGAGTAAATTGGTGCGGCCTGTACGTGTCATACATACATTCGTACATAGCCAGCCGGACCAACTCGGAAACTGGAGAAACTTATTGTGACAGCTTTGATTGATAGTTTTTAAAAATGAGTAATGCAAAAAGAGAAAGAAATAAAGGAAGTTGAATTAGAAGAAAATCCAAGGAAGAGAGATGATTACCGCACCTTGCATAAATGAATCTCTGTTGCCTGCTTATGTACCAGAACTAAATATCTAAAATTATCTTAAAAAAATAGATCTTTTATCAAAAATTATCTTGAAGAATCATTATCATCTTAATCATCAGTCTTTTAACGTCTGTTGTTAGACATAGACCTTCCAAAGGATCCGCCACATTTCTCTATCATGGGTGTTGCGGAGCCAGTACTTTCTAAATTTGTTTAGTTCTTCTCTTGATCTGGTATTTTGTCAGCCTCAGTTTTGCATGTGGTCTTTGGTGAGTCATGATATCCATCAGTTGTCTTTCATTCATGCAAGATGACCAGCCCATTGCCATTTTAGTTTTCTAATAGATTCTATGATGTCTTGGATCACCGTTTTCTTCCTGATAGATTGTGCCATCTTGTGATCTCTCCATATGAGGTTGAGCATGCTTCTCAGATAGTGGGTTTGACCAGCATAATATTTGGGTATTGTTGGTCCAAAATGACCATAGAAACCCCAAAAAGCAAAAAAATCTTTTTAGATGGTAACTAGTGGTTAGTATTATTTTGTACATATTTTTCTAATAATTTTCACATAAATATTATTTTATGATAAAGAAAATAAACAAATAATCTTGGAGGGTAAACTCGGTATTCTGAAGAATTGTGATCAACTACCTTTTGCAAATTTTCAAGATTGTAGCCCCCAAAATGTGACCAGGAGTGCTTGGAGACACACCCATACAGACATGGATACTCTAAGAGAAGAGAATCTATAGCCCACTTTCCTAGTTGGTTGTGGGAGCTTTTGTGGGGTTACAGTGATTCAAAAGAGATGAGTATTGATAGAGAGAAAAAGAGAAAGAGGAAAGTAAACAAAAAGAAGAAGAAAAAAAGAAAGTCATAATGAGGATTAGGAGAGAAGAGGGTAATAATAATGAAGGAAAGAAGGAAGAGAATAAGAGGGATGTGGGAAAAGAAAGTATTGAAAATTATAAGAAAAAAAAGGTAGAGGGAGCTAAATGAGATATCACATTGCACTCTTCTTAATCTCATCCATGGTTTGAAATCTCCTCCCTTTGAACAGTAAAAAGCCAGAATTTGCAGGTAGCAATATCTGGACTGTAGGAAGGATAATTGACCAGGGTGATGCAATATTTTGCTCATAAACCCAGAACAGGACATTAAGAAGGATTCACTCAGAGATTGTGAATTTGATGGTCACACAGAACACAAGCTTACCGAATGACATCTTACAGTCGACTGAGTAGCCCAATGTAAGAATATACGTTTATGCATGGGCAGTTAGATACACTATAATTGATTGCCGAGTTATATCAATGCTGTGTGACCAGTTCTCAAGATATTGAAAACAGCTGGATACTTACTGGAGCAGACCTTATTGGTTGTCAGCCATTCTTGCAACATGGCCAGCCCATTGCCATTTGAGTTTTTAGCTACCACTTGCTGTAGCATTTATCGACTTTAAAAAAGCTTTCGACTCAGTGGAAATCCCTAAGGTCATGGAGTCCGTCACTCTACAAGGTGAAGATCCAGTATATGTTGAAGTGCTGTAACATATACAGTCACAGCAGCTCCTTTATCAGGTTACATAAAGACTCGGACCCCTTTCAGCTCCAAAAAAGGATGAGGCAAGGTGATTTCTTCTTTAGATAAAGAATTTGTTGTCCTAGGTAGATGCAGTGGTCGACAATAATGTGTGTATCAAATGTTTAAAAAAGCTATCTAGTGCGACCCAAACAAGCCTGACCCGTTTCTCAGGCGTTTGATACTTAATAGCCCAGAAACTAATGAAGATAGAAACTTGGGATTTTCACCAAGCGATAACCCATTATTTTATTACATATTACATATCCGGCAAGTGTTGTGGTTTTTAGTTTTTTCAAGTTATTGTGGCGTTTCTTCTGGATCAAGTCATTTTAAGTGCATCTCGTTTAGATATGCTCAGTCAATTCTTGTTGACATTTATTGTTTGAGCAAGGGAACAATACATTCTCCCTCTTAGAGAGGATATCCTTATCTAGTATGTATTTTACAAATCTGAGAGTGCTCGCTTCCTTAGTTTTGACGCTTTATATTGTAACATCTCGGTGCATGGATTTATTTCTTATCTAAAACAGTGGTTCCTAAACATTTTTTGTTACAAGACCTTAATATGCTTTTCCAAAAGTTGCAAAATCCATATCTACATTTTACAGACAACATTCTAAAATAAGACATTAATTGAAAAAAAATTGTTCAAGAGAGAGAATTTATTCATACTAAAATCTATGATAAATGAAACATTGAAATAAAATAAAATAAAAAAACAACTCTGTCTTCATCTCACCAGACTTATTGTTTTGAAAATATTGAAAATATCATTTTTTTTTGTAAAATAAATCTTTATTGAACTTCGATAAAAGGCACACCTTTCAGAATCCCAGAATTCAGGAAACACTGATCTAAAAAATAACAAGATCTATTTAGTGTAACAGAAAGTCAAATGAAAGATAGAAAGAGTGGCAAAATGCAATATTCCTTCAATCAATTTTTCAGACAACTGAACTTTTAGTTGTTAATACAATGTTTCAGACAATCAATCCCACAGAATTCTTCAGGTGTTCTACCCAAATGTGATGGTGGTAAACTGATTATTTCAATGGCAGCCGCACTACGATGTAGTATTTGGGTAATATCAATTTCTGCCTCTATCCTTGTTAGGCTTCCATCCCTCAACAGAGACGAGGTATGAGAACCAAGCCTGACAAGGAAAGAATAAAAAATCAAAATTACCCAAATCTGACATCATAGCATGGCTACCATTGAAATATTTACTTTAATATGATCATTGGAAAATTCTGTTTACCAACATCATAATCAGATATTACATCTCAAGAAGGCTGTGGAATGAATTGGCTGAAATGTTGTGTCAACAACAATAGCAATGAGAAGAAGTTCAATCATCCGAAAAACTCTTTCAATGTTAATGATATTTCTCAAAACTATAGACGGTGTCTTTGCAATGCTCCCAATCACTATTTGGCCTTGTGCCACACTAAGCAAATCTAAGTAGATATCGTGACAGCACTGATTACTCTAGAAAAAAATATGTTAGCTCAGTGTTTGCAACACAAAAGCTGGGAAATTGAAGAGAACATGTGGTATTATTACATTTCTTGAACTGGAGCCATATTTGTAATTCATCCTAAAAACCAAAGAAATACTATCTCTTCTTTTTCAACACCTGGTCCCAGCTTTTGTCTGCCCAGAGACTAATTTACAAAGTAAATTGTTTCTCTCTTTCAGAATGTACTTGAGAATCATTTGCATGTAGAAAACACTTTGTTCAAAGATGAGGCGGGCTAAATTTTTTTTTTTTTTTTTCAGTTTAGTAAATCAGCTGAAATAGAATTTAAATAAAAACCTATCTGCCACTCAGCAGTTGTACGTACTCAAGAGAATTGTGATCAGCTTTGCTTACCAAATGAATATTGTTCCAAACTGAATTAGAACAACTTTATCTTGTTTGAGTTTATTTGGCACAGTTAGTTTAGTGCACTTTTAGAAGTGCTAAGTTACTTCTCGAGGAAGAACATTGTATTTTACATGGAAATATCTTTGTTCTTCTTAGGAGCTATCAACTAAAACTGTCAACCAGGTTTCTTCAGTTTTGTAGTGGGTCTGTCTGACTATGTATGTGTTGCCCATACAGGACACACGATTGGCACCTGTGGGCTGAAAATTTCAATATTTTGTACTAATTAAGTTCATAGAACTGGATCCCCAGAGATCACATGTTCGACAAGGCCGCCAGAGTGGACAGACAAGCTAGATGAATTCAGAAAGTACTGGCTCCATAACGTTTGTGATAGAGAAGTGCGGCAAATCCTGGGGAAGGTCAGACCTTAGGAGACTGATGATGATGTGCGGAAAAAAGTTTTTGTTTCGTTTTTTGGAAATCCCTTCTCAAAAATGTTTGTACGAGAAGTGAGTGGGTCCAGTTTACAATGTAATTCTGTGCTATATTTGAGTCTGGCAGATTCATGCTGACTTCTTGAAAATATGAACTTTTTAGTAAACCAACTGAAGTTAAGAGAAGTAATTTCATTGTTCGCCTCTCTTTCCAATTTTCTAATTGTTCACCTCCGACATAGCATGCTGCCAAAACACATAAGTCACATAACAGTTTCTATTGAATGACTAATCAGACTTGTCATATAATGTTTCATTTTTCAATTGTTATTTAGTAGTTAATACCCATGAAAACAATCATGGACATATTTGAATTTCTATGAAACTGCTAAATTTGTTTTTGTGGAAGTGTCCGTTGTTACACAAAGAGATATGAAAAAAAATCACACACTTCATTTGAATAAGTAGATCCCTGATTAGTACCTCCTTCATCATAATTTCAGTTGTGACAAAAATTTTGTTCATATAGCTCTGGGTATATATCTGCATGTAAGGATAGCTTAATCAATTCTGCTTGCTTTAAAGGTCAGAGCATATTTGTCCGAGAAAGTTATGATAAAAGCAAAAATAAGATGTTTTTGGTTATTCATATCAGGGAAAATTTTTTCTTATTACATCTCATCATATATTTATTGTCGAGTCTACATTTCAAATGGTTATTTAAGTGAATTATACAAATAGCATCTGTTTCGTCTCTACAGACAATGAAACATCCTTTCAAGGGTACATGTTTGGGCAAAGCGCAAAGAGATGCTGGGATGCCCAGTTGTCAGATTCCCCCCTTTGCAGATGTAATCCAGAGGAAAGCAGAAAGAGACTTGTCTGGCATCAGCTTGGCTGGTTTGGAATCAGAGTTGTCCTTCTCCTAGACTGGTTGCCTTTTCCAAGACTAGAGGGCCCAATCAGGCCTTTCATTTTACTCGCAGCTAGCTGTGGAAGAGAGATGAACATATACCTTTCCCAAGGGCATATTCCATTGCCTGCACCATTACCATCACATCAATCACACCTCTATGGTACGCAGTGTAATATTTGGCAAATTTTTGTTGATATAACCGTAATCAGATGTCGGCATGAGTGTTTCTGTGACCTTGAAAACTGTCTGTGATGGTGTCTGAGATCCAATCATGGCAATAAAAATGTTTCTATTCTCTACAATCAAGTCAGAGGTTGAAGCTAATGAGAAGAGGAGAGAGTATTTTAGGTCACTTCCTTTCAAACTAAATGAAAATAAAATAAAAATGGCAACTTTTTGTATCATCACAAGAAACTTTGGACAATTAATAAAGTCTGTTTTTACATTTTTACACCATTTTCAGGAAAATTTGATGCTTTTGTTTTTTTTTAGCCTCATTGATGTCTTGTCGCTAATGAAAGTTTCAATAAAAGTAAACATTGAATTTTAAAATAGCTAATAAATGATTTTGTGTTGAAATAATTTATAAATTGCTTTGTAGTTTTGTCATGAATTTATTGTAAATCGAGTATATCTAAAATATTGTTGGTCGTATTGGGTACACAGAGAGAAAAAGGTTTTGTCAGTTTTATAAAAGATTAGTTTCACAAGGGTGAAGTAAATAAAGAATTTGAAAAAAGAGAAATTAATTTTCTTTTTACGATTCATTTTCAACTATTCTACTTTCTTTACAAAAAAATGTTTCAGTGTCCTCATTTTGAATTATCTAAATTAAATAAGATCTCAATTAACTCATAACTATTCCTTTATTAATCTTTATTCATCTGTTATGTGATGCCAGACTCTTCAGCAGTGATTGAATCATAGTGACATGAGGTTTAAACGTCCTGATCTGCAATTAAAAACACAAGGCTGTGATACTTAGTAGAAAACTGATCAGAATTCTGCATACGGTTCAATTGGCGATCATTTGATCTGATCGTGCGTTAAGCTTAGCTTGGGGTAGAAATCAAAATTGAATTTGTTAACTTAATGAAAATTATATCAATGAATCCAAGTTTCTTTTTGTTTTTTTTTCCAAATACAACAGATGTGAGAAATTTGGTCTGAACTAAAATTTGTAAGAATAGTAAAGGAGAATTCAAATTTATGATCTGAGATATGACTGACCAAGAACAAAAAATTGATATTAATCACAAGTGAGAAATTTTCCTATCTTTTTATTTTCAATTACTTTTTTTCCGCACTTTTTGCAGTTTTCAAAAAGATACAAACTGCATCAAGGAACAATTGAATCGCAGCTGTTTGGATTGAGGCAAAATCTTGATGAACTCATTTCAAATTTTACAACATTTTTGTTGCCAACCTGAAAATTGACGATCGTCAATAATCCTGAAATCTTCCTGGTGCAGGGAAGGGGGTCCATGGGATCTAGACATCTCCCTCCCAAGCTCTATTTTTTTTTTACCTATATAAAAAGATGTTATTATAAACATCCATTCCCCAATCCTTAGTAATCATAATTACCAATAAGAGCAAAAATCTATTGCCTATATCCATTGTCTAATGGAGTCAAAAAAAACCAAACAATTGGACCCAATCCCTGCATCAATTCCTAGATGCCCCCATCTCTTCATATTTCTAGATATTTACTGAGCTTAGCTTATTTGGACCCAAGTTTAAAATTATTAGCCATCAAGGATCACAATAGTAGGAATCATTGGCAAGATAGCTTGCAAACTATAAGATCACTGAAGTTAAGCAACATAGAGCCTAGTCAGTATTCTGATGGGTGACAGTCTGGGAAATACCAGGTGTTGAATGCAGCTACAGGATTGTTCTGCATCTGTTTTTGCCTATTATGCTCGGCCATTGATTACCTATGTATCTTGCCTCACTTGGACAGGACTGTGCAGCCGGTTCTTTTTGCATCCACATGACGATGTGCTCTCCTAGGAGCCACTATTTGTGTATCAAGTGACAACAATCATCATCACATTAAAAAAAACTACAAATCTTAGCTGTAACAGAGAAAATGACCATGACTTACCTCATCAAAAGACGTGCTGACAGTACATGTGAATCCATCTGCAAGGCAGAAGGTGCGCATGCACCATGGTTTGCAAGATGCAGCAAGTTGTAACATAAATGGAGAAGGTTATTGTGACAGACTTGTATGTGAGAAGCAAGCGATGAGCCCGGAGCCTGGATGTGTTGAGAGCATGGCCATAAAAACAGGTAGCTGCATTGAGTCAGGGTTGACTTACTTCAGATTTTCAAATGAAACAGTCGGTGATGTACATTGCAATTTCGAGAGAAAAGAGTAAGATGAAGGAGGAAAGGAGAGAAAGATTTCAGAAGTCTGAGAAGGTTTTGAGCTACAAATAATTGCTGTCTATTACAGTTGCTTATTTTGTTTGAGTTTTTACTTTTCATTACATTAGCATGAAATATCACAAAGCCACAAGCTTGGGGCAACCAGTGAGATTGAAAGTCTAGCATTTATCAGCAAATTTGCTCATTGTCCGTAGCTCCATGATGAGAAACCATTCAAAATATTCTCTAAGGTTAGTTTGGTATAAGTTGCAGAGTTACAAGTATTTGGTTTTGCACAGTTAGTTTAGTGCACTTTTAAAAATCCTCAATCAGGAATATTTTATCTTCCATGGAGCTATCTTTGGTTCTTAGAAACCCTCAAACAATACTGTCACTAGAAATCTTGTAACAATCTGCAAGATCAGCATGTTAACCATTGCTCCATGATGAGTTACTGTCAAAATATTCACAAAGCACAATTTAAGAACATTTTTTTCAAGCGAAGCCCAATTTAAAAAACAGATGAATAGCCAAGGAAAAGTGTGAGAAACTTCCAACGGACAGCTGCAAGCTCAAACACAGCTACAAGAAATGTCATTGCTGCCAAAGGGTGTTTTATATACAATGTAGAAATGTTACAAATATTTAAGAGCTTGAACAAATCGCAAAGGGAGGACTGATCTCACTCCAGCAATGATGGTCTGCGAGACTAGACTGTCAACCATTGCTCCAAGGCAAGGTGCCACCTTTTATTCATATTTACAAAATTTTGATTTTGACACAAGAGCGAGACATCCTGTCACAAGTGAACTCACTACAAACTTCATTTCATTGTCACTAAACAATTGGCTAGTGTGCATTGCCAAAAAGATTTTGGTATTGTCTGTCCACAGGACATTTTCCCAGAAGAATTGTGGCTTGCTTGGAAACTTTTTCACAAAGATCAGTTATTCCATTCTTTTTTTCTCAGTAATGAGGTCTTTCTAGGCTTTTGCAGAAAACTTAAGTACATCCTACCTACCGTTAAGTATGGTAGAGGATCCATAATGTTGTCGGACTGTTTTCCTACCTCTGCTGATGTAGGCCTTGGCTGTATCAAAGGGATCATGAAATCATAGGATTACTAAAGGATATTAGAGCAAAATATGCTACACAGTGTAAGAAAATTAGGTTTGGTCTAAAGAGCATGATTGCCCCAGCACAATAAAAACCTATAAGACACTGAAAAGCTCACAATAATGGTTGAAAAGGAAAAAATGTATGATTTCAAACTTACCATTGAAAATCTTTGCTGATTGCTTAAATCTTGAGTCATGGTTTCAACACACACCAAACACTGCAAGAATGCTGTAAAAGCTTACAAACAGCTACAAGAAATGTCATCACTGTCAAACTAATGGGTGTACAATGAAATATCAATGGAGAATTCCAATGATACTGTCCCGGTCACATTTCCTACATCTTCTTTGAAGTTACTGCATGTAAATTGAAAAGTATTTGGGGGGGGGGGGTAAATTATTTTGGACCTCCTATTAAAAGATTCTGATGATGAAAGTTTGGAAGATTTTCATTTATTTCTGGGGATATTAAGCAGGTTATATATAGAATTCAAGGGTGCCTATAATTCTGAGCGGCATTGTGTGTATATATGTGTGCATGTGAACCTGAATCTCTACACTCAAAATGTATGCACCTTACTTTTCCTATAAGATGCAATTTTAGTTCCTGAAGACCAAATTTCTGTAGTCTCTCATTCAATGGAAGAAATAAAGTTGATACACAAATAACCAACACAGTATTTTGGATCAACTTATTTTCCTTCTTCTCAAACTTATCAGTTCAATATTTGACTTCACAGGTGTTCATCTATATTCTCTTATGAAGTTCAGTGTAGAAAACATCCTTCTATTCTGCTGTCACTCTGTCATATCCTAATGTCTTCATGAATTCTGTTCAGCAACATATCTACAACTACTTTCTCTAAGGCAAATAATTTTTCTATTTTTCCAAACTGACAACTCTGTGACTGATATAGAAAATGCGATGATGAGTCTTGAAGATACACAGCCACATATATCTAATTCAATATAAGCATGCATGAACATAGGCGCATATATAAGCATAAGCACATACTTAAATTACACACATATGAACAAATATATAAGTATTACATATATGTGTCTGTTGTGAGTGCATTCAAGTGGTCATCTATTTTAAGTGCTCTTCTGTGTTAGTAAATTCTGTTAATTATTGCTTAAAGTTTTTTCAGTGTACATGCAAGGGCAATCCCTAATCCGATGAGGCATTGCATATATGCATGTTACAGAGTTATTTCCTTTTTTTGTTTTCTCAATTAGGTCTTTGATCATTTTAGATTTGCTTGTGATGATGTTCATGTCAAGGTTCTCAAATGTTATCAACGATTATCATGGATAGTGAATTAGTTGTTAGTGAGATGTATCTGCTTGGTGGTGTTGTGGGACTGTATTATTGAAGAGCAGAAAAGCACTCAGAATAGATGACCACTCCAATGAACTTACAACACTTAAAAATGCATTAGGATACATTATAAAAAAATGAACATTTCAAACACAGGAAGAGATGCATCAAAGCAGCAGTCATTTCCCAAAATAATGAAATTGTTCAGAGACCAGGCTGCTTTAACATTAGTCCACATTTAGCAAGATATCATCAAACAAAGCAAATTGCCTCTCCATGATATCAATGCCCCACCAAACCTCTTTGACCATCCCCCAACCATTAAAACACTAATCCCTCATGCATCACCTGCATGCACACATATGTACACACCATCACTGTTTCTGTTGACCACCATCTTCTCAGGCAACACACATGGTCAGAATCTCATCACAAAACTGGACACTACCTATCACAAATTTTTCTAATCTCAGGTCATTGGAATAAATCCCCCTTTTGATCTCAATCATTCATTACTCAAATTCTAATTAACCTACAAACACACAAAGTTACAAGACATCTAAAAACATCAGCTTAATAAATGATTTCCCAATCCTGGACACTGATATTCCTGAGGACTCTACACGTATATCCAACAGGTCTTACTACACAACCTACCACACACATGGTTTATTCAACAATCAACAACTACCCCACCTACCAGAATTCACAAACTTTGTAAAAAAAACACCAGTTTCTTGTATGACTTCCCCAGTTCTCGACAAAGCCTAATTTGGGTGAAATGTGGAAATAAAGAACCATTTGTTACAGCTAGCCTTCTGTTATTCTCATTTCACACTTATATATATGTAATAGAAAGTTTTACAGCTTCAAAACACTAAACGTTAAAAAACTTTTTCCAAAAAAGTTTTGTGTCATTTCAATACTAAATGTTAGAAACTTTTAGAAAAAAAGTTTTGCATCATTTCAGTCACGCATTTTCCAATATCCGTTAATGTAATTCATGTAATTTTCTTCAGTTTTTTTTTCTGTTTTACATATACTTTGTTATTATGGTACTATATGTCAACTTTCTCTTGTTGGGATTGTCATTTATTTACCATGTGACTGTTTTGGGGATTTTAAAGACAGAAAACTTTAGAAGCAGCTTTGTTAAGAGGTTTAATGCTACAAACTCTAGAGGCTAGGCAAGGACCTATCAGATTTTTATGCACTTTAGGTGTCTAACAGTCTTAACTTTTTACATAATACAATGTTATCAAATATAATATCATCTGGTTCACAAGTAGATACTTTATACATGGATGATAGAGTTCCTATTAAACCTGCATCAGACGATATAATTTGAATATAATATTTTTGACAATATGAATGTTATACTATTTGATACCTTATCAATCAGAACTAAAACAAATTTATTTTGAATATATAAGAGAAAAGCATGCAGCCATGCAGAAATACAAACACCTGAATGTACAAAGTGCTATGTAGAAATAAAGAAGCATTTGTTACAGTAAACTTTCTGATACTTTCATTTCACTCTTGCATAGTCTTATATACAAGAGAGAACCACATAGCCAAGTAGAAATGCAAGCATCTTTATGTACAAAGAGCTACGGAGAATTTTTCCAGGAATTAGAACCGCAAACATTTACTGGATGTAGCATTGACTTTTGCTGCTACACTTTTTGAGCAACACTCTTCACAAGCAAGAGTTATAATCATCATTAGCCTTCTAGTGGTGGTTGTTTAACAAAGACCTTCACTCGGATTTGTTGAACTTATCTATCATAGTTGTTGTGGAGCCAATACTTTCTGAACTTGTCTAGCTTGTCATACCATCTTGTTTTTGCTCACAGTTCCGCATTCTGTCTATGGGGATCCATGTTGTGAGTCATGATGTCCAGCAGTTGTCTGCCTTTCTTGCAAAATGACCAGCCCATTGCCATTTAAGTTTTCTAATGGATTCTGTAATATCTCGGACTCCTGCTTTTTCTCTAATATACTATGCTATCTTGTGATCTCTCCATGAGATGTTGGGCATGATTCTTTCATGTGTATGTTACATGGTTCTCTGTTGGAGGGTCAGTCTTTTGATTAGGTTCTATGCTTCTGCTCCATTGGTGACAATCAGGAAGATTCACTTGTTGTAACCTTTCTTTTTCGGACTAATACGACTTCCTTGTTCTTGAAAGTCATGCTGACACCACCAAAATTTTGCCAACCTAGAGTGATCTGTCACATTTCTTCTATTTTGGTGGATTTCATAGAGATCTGTTTTCCTATGTAGATGTAGTGGTCTACTTTCTCCAGTTTTCAATATTTGTACACTATGTGTTTACTCTACATGACATTTGTTTTACTGAGATTCATGTACATATCCAAAAGAACTATAGTTACTAAAACTAAAGTTATGGTAATTACAATTTTTTCACAACAATCACATTTTTCGGTATCATCGTAAGTTTAATACATCATTCATCCCTTAGTTTGTGTCTGTGAGCATTCATACTTATTTTTTAAAGTTCAACCTTTTCAGAAATCCAATAAAAAGCGAAAGAAGTTACTTATACATTGATTACCTCTTTTTCAAATTTTTAGATCGATCACCCCAAACACAGGTTGCAGCCAGAAGAAATTGGTCATGTGACAGTTTCTATTGAGTGATTAAGCAAACCTGCTTTTTCATGTCTTTTTACACAAGTAAACATAAATACATACATATGGGTATAAGTTTGAATGTATTTATCAAATCACTGTAGCCCCCAAAATGCCCCCCTCCCCCGCAACCAGCCAAGTGGACAATATATTCTTCTGCTGTGTATGTATATATCTATGTGCTCCTGGTCACATTTTATGGGCCACAATTTTAGAATTGGCATCAGTACACCACTAGGCACCTCTGAAAAGGTTTGTGTTCTGTTTTTCTACAAAAATATTTTTAGGGTTTCTGCGGTCATTTTGAACCAAAAATGTCCAAATATTGTGCTGGTATCTTTTTTTTTTGATCTTTCATTTAATTTTAGATGAAATCTATTTTTTCTGATGATTTTAGATGATTTTTCAGATAATTAGTTCTGGTGCATGCATGGGCTATGGTGATTCATTTACACAAGGTATGGATATTTATGTATGTAATCATATATACAAATGTACACATACATATTTTTGAAAGTTTATGGTACAAAATATTAGTAACAATGCAATCAGCCTGCTTGTGAGCTTAATAAATATACTCATATATTGGTATATGATATACATATATGTACCAGTACATTTATTATTGAATGTGTATGTGAATGAGTTTATTTAAGTAAAAACCTAATTACCTACCAATCAAGCAAAAGTATGTTCTTATTAATCATTTTTCAAGACACTACAATACAATGTATCAAAATGGAATTTAGTAAGAATACCAACCAGACAGTACCAGACATGAATGCACACTTAAGTAAATATAATTTTGAAATACTGTCAGTATATATTTGTTGCTATAGAAAGCACAACAGTTAAAATCTATAAAACAAGAACCATAAGTTCAATGGTGTGTTCACCATCTTCATGCCCATAGCTGTAATTTCTGATCTCAAAAGAAATCTTGATGAAGTAGTAGAAGCACAACTAGTTATGGTAGTAGTAGCAGCAAGAGGAGAGGGTGGAGGAGGAGGCAATGATGATTTACAGAAAATCTGGCGATTCAAAAAAAAAAAACCATTAGTAAGTTTGAATTAAAGTAAGTAAAATTTTCATTCTTGTTTTGTTTTGGTGTCCAAGTGTATAGTTATTTTATTTCATAAGTGGGCTTTAAATGAATACATATAACATTTTTAGCAATAAAGCTAGCAGGAAATTGAAAAGTTTAGCTGATTTTAACCATTTTTAAAGATATGACTATTTATAGCAAAAGAGAATTGGCAAAAATACAAAAGACAAACACATGATAAGTCATCTATGCATCAGAATAGATGTTCTTCTAATGATATCACATTCTCTTCTAGAGCAACTGGTAAATACCTCTTCGTCTTGTTAAATGTAACTGGAACCGACTGACGGACCAAAAAGCATCCTATCGAGATGTGTGGACACGTCTAAAAACTAGAAAGAACTGAGATAGTTCATAGCTCTGCCAACGTCATTATCTGGGGAGCAATTACACATGGATCCATCTCAAAATTTAATCAGTTCTTCTGTAATGTGTTATCCACTCTTCTAATAAATTTCCCCCAAAACTCATAAAGAACTTGTGCAGATGTCCTATAGACAGACATGAAACTTTGGAGATATCATATGCTTCAGACATATAACTATGACGTAAGGGAAATAATTGTGAAAGACACTTCCAAAAGTATAATCAGTAGCCCATTGTTGACCATTCTACATAATGTTGCTGAAATTCGTCGACAACTTTTGGGAATATTGTGTGGACAAATAAATGTGCAAAAATCTGCTCCCAAAATAGATCAGTTCTTTTGTAGCTTATTGTCCATCCTTCCATCAGATTTCATTGGGATTCGATCAGAACTTTTGGAGATATCGTGTGGACATTTATGAGCTTATATATGAATGTATAAAAAGAAAAAATGTAAAAATATCTCTCAAAAAGTAACAAAATCTTGGATCTGCTCCAAAGTTTGACCAACTCTTCCTTACCACATTGCCCAGCTTCCACCTAACTCCCATTGAAATTCACTGAGAACTTCTGGAGATACCGTGTTGATGGTCACACAGAAAGAGAGAAAAATGCAACCAAATACATATATCTCTCTTTGTGGTAGAGGTAATTACTGTTAGAGATGCAGTGCTTTTTATCTTGTATTTTCATTTGTGAGTCATGTGATGCTTATTATTCAACATATGAATTGTATTACTGATTAGAGTGGAAGACTTATAAATTTTAGCAGACTTAGATAGAATAGGTGTAATGAAGTATCTATTCATTTGTGCGAGGTAACAATGGGGAGGTATACATATTAAGCCAAGTAAATGATCTGAAACACCTTAATGGTCTGGGCATTCATTATTATGTTAAATGTCATTTGATTTTGATACTTGCAATCAAAAACCCAATATCCATCATGAAAGTATATATATATATGTGTGTGAGTGTGTATGTATTTGTGTACGTGTGCATTTGTATATCCACATGTGTGTGTGTGTGTGTGTGTGTTTGTGTGTGTGCAAAGCATCAATGGAAAGAGAAATCAATATGGACCTGAGAGCAGACCGCAGTACAAAAATATCCTAAAAGTGACTCAGCAACAAAAAATAGAGATGGGCGGGACACATAACAAGATGGAAGGATATTAGATGGCGCAAAGAGTTAGTTGACTGGCGCTCAAGGGATAGTATGTGCAATACAACGACCAGAAAGACGATGGAGAGATGAGATAGAAAGGTTAGCACAGTCATGGTCAGCATGGAAAGTGCTTGGAAAAGCTTTCGTCCAGCGGTGGACTTATAATGGCTACTGCTGCGGATTGTGATGATGGATATAAAAAGAAAAAATGTTCCTAAACATAATTAGAAAGGAGTAAAAACTGCTATCCAGCTAATTGACAAAGTAGATTGTTCCTTTGAATATTCAAACAATAACCTACGAACCACCTTTAACGCAAAGCCAATTCCTGATTTTTGCTGAGCATAGTGTTTAAAACATTTATCCAATGTAACAACACATACTTAATCTTTCCATTCAGACACAATTTTTGTTTGCCAATGAAAGAAAAAGATTCTCTTGAAATTTGTGGTAAGAGATTTAGACAATGTTAGATTTATCTACTACGTAGATATAAAAAAATTTAAGAATAAAAAGGAATTCATGTTTTTGATACGTCAACGTTATCAGCATTTGCAAAAACACCCTAAAGACATGAAGCATCTGAACGAGGAAAGGTAATGATGATGATTATGATGATGTTATTCAAAATTCTTTCAAAATTTTTTCGCTCTAGAAATATACTTTTCATCTAAAACTTTTAATGATAGCACCAAAGCCTAAGACTGTCAACATAGGTTTCTTCAGTTTTCAAATTGGTCTGGCAGGCTATATACATATGAATCAGGCATACAAGATAAACCAAAAGAGCAGGAGAGCAGAAAATTTAAATATTTATTCTTTATCACGTCTGGAAAAAACCTTTTTCTTTGTTCTTTTCAAAATTCGGTTGTTTTAGAAATCCAACAAATGGCAAGAGGAGTAACTTATCCATTGATTTGCCTTTTGAAAAAAAAAATCAATTGATCACCCCTAACATAGGATGTTGCCAGAAGACGTTGGTCATATGACAGGTTTTTACAGTGAGCAACAATTTTAGTCTCACATGTATTTTAGTATGGTTAGTTGTGTTATTCTACAGTTCAACAAAGAACTACCGATACATGTCAGAGATAAAAAGGACAATCAAACTAATAGCTATAAAGAACAAGCCTGGTTACTACAGGGTCAAACTTCACTCCTGCTTCTATTCCAACAGAAAATGATTACTACAACTTTTGTATTGTGCATAGAACAAATAAATCTGTAGATGTATAAGACTTGTCAATTTGGCTCAGTTGGTAAGAGAGACACCTAGCAATCACTTTGTCATGATTTAAAATCAAGGTGGGGAAATGTTAATCTTATACATTCATTTAGTTTAACGTGATAAACAGTTGGGAGTTTATCCCCTAGATTTGGTGAGGATGGTTGGATAATCTTTTGGAATATTTGCATTAAAAGATTATGTAGATATTTTACAAGGTAGATAACTTCTCAGCAGATACAATTAGCTGCCAATGAGGTACCACTCATTTGAATTAGGCCATTTTAAATGGATTGAAATGGCTTGATATTTTTAAAAAATTGCTACTGGGTAGATTTAATTTCCAGGTAATTTAATATCCAGGCTATTTGAGAATAACATTGATAATAATTGAGAAATTAGAAACACTAACCCAGACCTACCTTCTAACCCTAACCCCAAATATACCTATCAACCCTAGCAGTAACCCAACCACTTAATCCTAACCCTATCTACATGCTGTATTCTTTTAGATCAAATATAACTTATTTGATCAATGGTGAAAATCCAGGCACTTTCAGTCATACAAAAATGGCCTCATAACAGTAGCCGATCATGTATAATATCTATAAAGGTTAATTCCTTTGCTAAATATTGACATAATGTTTCAGTGTATCTATTCCAAAGAATTACCGAGGATTGTTCTTGTTACAGGGTTGAAAAGAAAATCAACTACGACTTTGAGTGGAGTTTGACAATTGCCGAAGCCATTCATTTGCCTTTGAGCACAGTACGAACAATAATTTGAGATTGGAAGAAGTGCTACACAACGGAGTCACAACTTTCACTGATTTTTTTTTCCGGTGCTGTATGAATGTATATTTAAGATAAGCAAATGAAAAGCATCTTCGTTCTGTAGTCTTACAACAAATAAATGATTATTGATGGTTCATTTGTTAAAGGCTACTGGCATCAAAGTTGAAAGTCAGGAATCAGTTAAATATGACTTGGATGATTTATTCCAGTCAGATAAGAATAAGCGAAAAAGAAAGCTTCTGGCTACGAAGATCAATTTAATCTCTTTCTTTGCAGTTTGGTTTGTTTTACACTTGACATATTTTCTGGAAAACAATGAATAATAACTTGTTTGTTTCAAAAGTATACTTCTAGTTTATATGGTGGAAATGGTGGAGAGAGATGTATGTAGGGGGATGTACAGTGTATATATACTTCTCAATTACTAGGTTTTTTGTGTGTTCAATGTCTTCTAATTGAGACTGTACAGTAAACCTTGTTCTTAAAACCCAGCCTTACCATATACCTTATTCCCCAAACCCATTTCATTCACTACCTAATTCTATGGTACAAACAATCTACTTATATACTATAACATGGATATGTCTACATTTTTTTGTCCATAACATTTTTCAAGGGAGATAACTAATATCCCATGTAAAAAATTCATTGAAATTTCTGAATTAATCAATGTAAACAATATTTCCCTTTACTCCTTCAGACAAAAATGTGAAAATTATTTATTATATCATCAGTTGATCATTTGGATTGTTTTTGATGATTCATTTAACAAACTGTTAATTCTTCTTATCTTTTGGCCAAATTTGATTATAGATATTATTTATCTCAGATCCTCCTGATGTGTTGTCTGTTTAATGATTTAGTAGGTGAGTCTTGTTAGTCTTATTAAAGTTCTTATCGAGTGACACAGTACCATTTACTGATTTTATTCAATTTTTATTAGTCCACATTTTCTCTCTTGTTTTTACTTCATAATTCAGGCTTTTGGCTCTTTTATTTACATGGATGTAAATAACTACAAGATTAAACACATTTGTCTTTTACTGTCAATATTTTGGGGCATTAGGGAGTATCTTTGAGGTAAGAGCATGCCCCCTTCACAATGCTTATATCATATAGGTTCTGTTCTTCTAAATAATGACATGTTTCTCTTTATTGAATGCTGACTGTAGAGTAGTCTTCCCTACTTTTTTACTCCTTTGAAAATGCATAAAAAATCTGGGTTCATTCTAGTTAGATATGAACAAGAAGATAGAGAGTAACGCAATGTTTTTGATATTTCATCCAGTTACTTATGTTAAGGATTTTTCCAGTGATGGTTGGGATTGTTGGTACCCTTGAACTTTTTTGTATAACCTGTAGAAGTTCTTCAGAAATAAATGGAAATCTACCAAATTTCTATCGTCAGAATATTTTAAAAGGATGTGCAAAGTAATCTAACAAAAAATAAATTATTTTCCCAACTCAAATGAAGAAATTTCAAAGAAGAAGTAGATTATATAATCTGGACAGTGATATTGGCATGCTATCTTGATATTTTGTTACATACTTTTTGGCAATGATGACTACTTTAGTCATTTATAAACATATTGCATCTGTCAGCTGCTTGTTTCTGCCACTCTTTCACAGTAATTTTTTTTTCCAGGATTCCTGTGATGGATGGCACATGTTGAAACCATGACTCCAGATTTTGGCTCTCTCCAAAGATTTTCAATGGACTCATTGCTGACCATTTTGAAACAGCTCATTTCTTTCCTCTTTGACCATTCTTACATGCTTTTAGATGTGTTCTTTAAGGTTTTTCTTTCATGCTGGATCACTGATGATCTTCCGTCCGAACCTATTCTTCTTACACTGGGTAGGACATTCTGCTCTAAAATCCAATGGTAATCCTTTGATTTTATAATTCTTTTGATATATAACCTCCAATATCAGAAGCAGCAAAGCAACCCCACAGTATTATTGATCTTCCACCATGTTCAACTGTAGGTAGGCTGTGTAAGTATATAAGAGTTGGAACACAGGATAAGTGCTCAAAAAGCCATTTTTAAAATCTGGTTTTCATAACTTTCTAAAAATTGCTCGTTGGGTACTTATCATGCATGCTCACTGAAATACAATACGTGTGCTTGTGTGTGTGTGTGTGTGTGTGCACAAGTAAATTCATATGAAATGTTAAAAGTTGTTATACCTATTGTTAGCCTTGACTGGGACAATCTGCACAAGATAACAAAATATATTTACATGCTGATATATGTGTGTAAGTGTAGTATATATGCTTATAACAAAGTATACACACCTCTGTACCCATATACATTCATACATACATATAGATATATAGATGCATAAGCTGACTTATGAATGTGAACTCACATTCTCAAACAATGATACAAAGAAGTAGAAATACTTGTATAATACGAACAAATCCATGGTTATACCTTCACATGAATAGAAACGTAATCTTTTCCGAAGCCAAAACAAACAATGTAAATAAATACCTATTATGGGTAGATAAACTACACCTGACTGCAGATTCATCATTCAGATATATTAACATGTGCACATAAATCTAATTCTTCTACGTAGATACGAATAAAAACAATATCGGTAAAAACAAAAACAAAAAACACGGACACTTTGTTCATCGAACACAAAATGATTTTAACAATGCAAACAATGGGAAAAAAGCCGACTTTAAAAATATCTCAAAGATTTTGATCCGTTTATGAACAACATTCACTGCTTCTTTCGTATTCGATTGTCAATTCACTTATTACTTTCTTTCTTTGTTTTCCTTCTGGAGCAAAATACTAAAAATAAAAGGTGTTTTACAACTGTAACATCCCAGGCCAGAAATATACAACAACGTAAAACGAAAAGAGAGGGGCAAATAAATTTTTAAAAAACGATAAAAATAAAATTAATGAAAATACATATATAAAAAAAAAAAAAATGGCTACAAGCGATGCTCTGATGCAAAAATATTCCCTCTTGAGAAAAGATGGGAAAAATCTTCCATATCTAATATTACACTATTCCTTCTATTTATCTCCCCTTTTATAGCCAACAGTTGTTTTTTTTTTGTTTTTCTTCCAGAGAGCATTGGATCCCATAAATGATCTTTTATTGGTGGGGTTTGGGTTGAGGGGTTTGCATTGTTGATTTGCTTTACATTAATTTGTTCTTCTGCTTTTTTTCTTTCAGCTTCTTATGACTTCTATCATAGGGATTAGGAAAATGAACACGGGAACGTCTGCCAAAAACATACACATTTTTCCATCTAGACATATTGTACAAGTTATAGACATATGCTACAACTCTTTGATTACCGTTGCGCTTCATTTCATGGATAGCACGGCTTCATCCAAAAACATTAAGTGAAATCGATTTCACCAAGGACGTCATTCTTTTGTGTCTTAATTGATTGTGGGGTACAAATTTTGTGACTCATTTTTAGTCAGAAAAATTTAGCTTAACTTAATTCACAATTTCACCTTCAGTATTTCATATCAATTATTGCGTATTTGTATATTTTTCTTGACATTTTCCTATATATATATATATATATATATATATATATATATATATATATATATATACATATATATATATATATATATATACACCAAAGTACAAATCAGTGACTCAAGATCTAATGTGCGATGGGTTTATTTCAAAAAGTGCTCCATACATTCAAGGAAAAGGAATAAACATAAACATGTTTGTGTAACAGATCCATTATTTCACCATATGAATACCAATGTGCGTGCGTGTGTTAAGACATTCATGTATATTAGTATGTATATTTCAGTTCAAATACACACCCAGGATATGTATGTATATATATTTAAAATGAGGATAATGAGGCTGCAATCCTTCATTTTCACATAGAAATGACAGACAAACAGATTTTTCTATTTCATCTACAAACCATTCTCAGGTTGGCAGTTCACAATCTTTTGATAATCATCAGCCATTATCAATCAAATGTGATTGTGGTATTTAAAGAGTATTAAGTATTATTTCAAATACCACTATCACCTCAGTAGTGTATCTACCAACCTTGCGACTTTAAAAAAAAATTTGATGACATTAATAAAAGGGTTGTTACGTGAACTAGAAACATAAGCGAAAAATGAAATAGACAGTGTTTGTGGGTTATTTTCAACAATCTATGTTCGAACGTATATATATCTATATGTATGTGTAAGTGCGTCAACGTGAGGAAAAAGTGTTCATGACAATTACATACAAGTCATTTGCAATAATTACGAAAATGACTCGACAATAATTAGATTCCATAAAGATGAAGACAAGATCAAGATTGGAAAAGAATTGAGACAAGTGGATGCAATGTCATCTAAACTATTTACAGCAAGCCTTGAAGCTGGGAAACTGATTGCGATAAAATGGGAGTAAACATAGACAGAAATTATTTGAACCATTATTCCTAAAAAGAAGAGTGTACAACCAATGCATCCACCTGATAGTCACCTATGGAGCTGAAACATTGAACCTCACCAAAAGATTGACCTTTGATTTGAAAACCATGCTACATGCACATGAAAGAATCATACTCAACCTCACATGGAGAAATCATAAGACAGCAAAGTATATCAGAGAAAAAACAGGCATCTGAGATATCATAGAATCTGTAAAAAAATTAAATGGCGATGGGCTGGTTATGTTCCGAGGATAGCAAACAACCACTGGATATCAGGACTCATAACATGGATCCCCAGAATTTATATGTAAAACCAGGGCTGACAAAAAATAAGATGGCATTACAAACTACTTAAGTTCAAAAAGTACTGGCTCCATGATGCCTATGATATGACAATTATATACAAGTCATGTATTCTACATAAAGAAGATCTATGATCTATATTCAACAATGGATGCTAAAATGTAAATGATGATGAAGATTGAGACTGCAATGACATCAGAAAGATCAGATGAGTTACAAAACATGTCGAGTGATCTAGATAGGGAAAGTAAGAGAAAAGATGAAAAGAATAAAAGACAAAACAGGTTTGGTTATCACGCAATAGAAACCGTCATGTGACCAACGTTTTTTAGCAGCATACTGTGTTAAGGGTGATCAATGAATGTTACATCTCTTGCTTTGGGCACTTAGAATTTTCAAAAAGACAATCAAGAACACAGCTGGACACTAACTAGAGAACAATCTAACACGAGCTTACATTGCAAATCTAACCCTCATTTTAAAAATCAAAAGCAAAAAGATGTTGATCACATGACAGCTACTATTGAATGACTAACCTGATCTTTCCTGGAAACTGTTTCAGCTTTTTAATGAAATATCCAAAAGTATGCACAAACTGAATTTGATATGGAATTTCCCAGAATCTTTGGAAAAACGTTGGGATCATTGTACCCATCCTGATGGAAAGTGGAGGTAGAATTTTTATCCATTTTTTTTTAATGATTGAATATCCTGAATTTTTGAACCACATCTAGCAGAGCATGAATGTGTTAGCATACTCCCCCACCCAGATACATATCATTATCTTGATAATATTAAATAAGTTTTTTTTTTTATTTTGAATCTTGAGCTCTCTACATTATGATTCATAGAGAGTTCAAGCTTCAAAATGAAATAAAAACCGAGCATTGAAGCTCTGGCATTAACGAAAATATCAACTTTTTAAAAAATAGCACGTTGAGCCTTCATCATACCCAGTCTCTCATACATATGATATATTCATATTCAATAGATCTAAAAAGAACGAAGTTAAAAAAAAGCATTGATCATGCTTGGGTACTATCTCTGATACCAATATCTTATAAGTTCAAAAGCACAAAAATACTTGGAATTCATGGCCTCATAACACTCTGTGAAGCGAGATATTGTCTATGTAATTTGTATTTCAAGGTCTTCTTTAGTTAAAATGGATTTTCATCATAGTGTCTGGGTATATGCATACATATATATGTGTATCAGTGAATAAACTCATCTGTATCTGTTTCCATGCAAACATGAGATGTGTTGTACACATATGCAAGATACAATACACACAGGTACCCGTAAATTTAGATAATTGATCGCCATCTGAGAAACGCACCTCAAGAGTGGATCTAAAAATAAATTACAGTGTCTATTTTTGCTTCTGAAGCCAATAGCATAAAGAAACCATTATCATTCACTGACATTATTTGGAATATGTGTGGATTCGGAGTCATGTCATTTATAATCTCAATGAATTCAATATTTCATGTCTATATTATCTCATTTTTGTGGCCCTGCTTGATGTATCAGCAACAATCTTTGATCTTGGTCTGTTTTTGGTTCATTCGGTGCTCTGGGCTCATTTACGATCATTGTTTTCTGACATTTTCGGTTGAAGTTTTTTTCTTGGCAACAAATTATAAAATAAAAAGTCTGGTTAATCATCCAATAGAAACTGTCAGGTAACTAACATCTTTTGGCTGCATGACATGTGGGGATGATCAATTGAAAAATTGAGAACAGGAGTAGTAAATGAATAAGTTACACCTCTCTCCTTTTGTTTGAATTTAAAAAAAAGGGGCATGAGCACTGACAAGTACAAAGTACGGGACCAATTTAGTCTGAAAAAGAAAAAAAAAGAAACAAAGCATTATGTCTCTTGAGAGACAACCCCAATAGAGTATGATGCCAGGTGACAAAGTCCTGGTCTCTCAGCTTAGTGATCTTTGCAAGTCTCAAGTCTGGTAAAGACCAGGACTTTACTCCCACAAGTTTTTATGAACATCCCCTTAGTAGGCTGCCAGCCCTCCCAAAGGAAACCTCCACCCTAATCACACAGCTAAGAGTGCACTCAATTAGCTGCTGTGTGCACAGGGAAATTTGTCTTAATGGAAAGTTTTCCACACCCTTTGCTCATACTGAGTATTGAACACGCGACCTTCTGTGTGTGACATGCTAAACATTATGCTATCCATCCAAGTGAACAGTTAACCATTCTTTGGGAGAGGGGTGGAGAATTCCAAGAAACAAAGACACGTTTTTTAGACATAATAAGAAGTAGATGTTCAAATATTTAGCCCTCTAGCTCCATAGGTGTAGTCTGAACTTGTGGTAAATTGATAGAGAGATAGATAGCCCGCCAGCTAGAACCACTGACAGAACCTATGTTATAATTTTTGGTGAGAGTTTTGGTTGACAGTTTCCAATAGATCAACCATTTTATTCTATCTTTTTTTGCATTAATAAGTTTTGTTCTTTTGGAGTTGTGGGTGGCCAAACTGTTAATGGTACAGAAAATGGAATTGATAGACTTAGTTCAAACTTCAACCAGGACCATTGGTGTTCATTCTGTACTCATGACCTTGAGAGAGGCATGAATTCACTTCTCTCCCCCAGCTATGGGTAAATTGCAGTGCAGTCGGAGCCCTCTAGCAATCCATTGTGTGTATCAGGCTGGCATCCTAGCCCCTCAAACAATAACTGGTGCAAACAACAATGGGGTCTTCATGGACTGAGAAAGAAATGGAGATAAAAGTTTTTCTTCATGTCATGAGCAACTTTTATTGCTCTGGTCTTTTTAGCTTTTTTTCGTCCTTCCCTATTCATTTAAAATGCAGAATAGTCCATCAGGGATGATTGGGGTAATCCTGTTCTGGGGTACTGTAACTTTTTTAAAAATACGGTCAATAATGGGGTCTGAAATTATATAAGTATATGCTGTACTCCTGTATACCTACCCCAACATTTCCTCCACCGCATAACCCCAACATTCCTTTTTCAAAATTGTTGATCATCACACAATCATTCTTTAAAATTTGGTGAACAACCATTGCCAACAAAGATGGTGAAGGGTTTTATTCTTCTATCTTTTTTTTGGCATGTGTTTGTTGATGTGTTTATGTGTTCCAGCACACCTGGCCAGGTGGTATTATCAATTAATTAAGTATTATCTTATAAGAATGAATGTTGGAGATTAAAGTCATATTTAATTCATTAATAATATGTAATATATTATAGGTTTTGAGTAGTTTTTAGATGTACCATCATCATCATCATCATCAATCTTTTGGACAGAGAACCTTCCCCAGGATTCGCCATGCTTCTCTATCATGGGCGTCGCGGAACCAGTACTTTCTGTATTTGTCCAGCTTGTCTCTCCATCTTATATTCTGCCAGCCTCGGTTACGCATGTGATCTCCGGGGATCCATGTGGTGAGTTGCGATGTCCATCGGTTGTCTGCCATTCTTGCAACATGGCCAGCCGACTGCTATTTGAGATTTCTAAAGGATTCAATGATGTCCCTGACTCTTGTCTCTTCCTGGATGTACTGTGCCGTCTTGTGGTCTCTCCATGTGAGGCCCAGCATAATTCTTTCATGTGTACGTTTCATGGTTCTCAATTTACAGGTCTGTCTCTTGATTAGGTTCCATGTTTCAGCTTCATAAGTGAATATTGGGAGGATGCATTGGTTATACACCCTTCTATTTAGGATTAATGAGATCTTCTTATTTTTGAAGTTTGAGCTAGCTCTGCCAAAGGCTTAATACTTGGAAATAAATTTTGCAGCACTGGCTTTGCTAAATCTCTACACAAGAAAAAGACTTGCACATCTATGATCTGACTTTCAGGCTTGTTTGTTTTCTTGAAAATAAATAGTTGAAAATTACTGGGTAAATAAATTGTGAATGACATTTTCTGAAAGAATAATTGGAACATTCTGGGTAATATTCAGAAAGTACACAACATAATTTCTGTAATGAAATTAAAATAATTTTCTTCCTATTTTTTTCTCTTTCAAAATACTCTTGATACCTACTGTACAAATGGTTCTAACAGGTGGCTGCAACAGAATAAGTGTGCTGGTACTTCCACAGTGACATTTACGATTAGATACTAATTTCTTTGTGAAATTTAGAAAAAACAATTATTATTTTTTTTCATTAAGTGAGGCTTGTTTTTAAACATTTTAAACACTTGTTTTTCTTGCATGGTTATGAAAGATCTGGTTTCTTTAGGAGAGCAAACATCATTATCTAATTAATCGACTGATTCTGTTTTATTCATGATATGGGATACTGTACTGTCTGCTTGCCGTGAGCTAAAAATAGATTAGTTTTTCAATTTTGGGAAACGTAAAAACCTTGCTATGAAGTAATTAGTTTAAGAGAGAACAAAAGGTTATAAGTTTTGCAAGAAATTCATCAAGTGACATTGTTAATGACTCTTTATCTATTCAAGCATGCGTACACACAGGTAATTGCATCTATGGATGCATGTATGTATGTTAGTGTGTTTACAGATGAGTACAAAGTATGTATCTATATCAAGCTTTGTTTATATGCTTGAGTCTATAAGTATTTAAGAGACAGATTGATAGGAAACAGATGAGTTTCAATTTACATTGAAGATTGTATACAAAAAATAAGTTGGCAACACTCTCTCTCTCTCTCTCTATATATATATATATATATGTATATATATGTATGAATATACATGTATATATTCATATATATTATTGTGTCATCCACAGACAGCTGTTTTGATGTATTACATCTCTTTAGTGTGGCTATAGACTTACCATTATCCCTTCCAGTACCGCAAGGCAGGATTGAAACCTTTGCTTCAAACCCGGAGACCAATATCCTACCTCTGGGCAATGGAACTGGATGGTCAGTAAGTGATATATTTATTTATGCAGAAATCCCCCATCTACCAGAGTGCTCTATTCCCATGGAAGAGCATTGCATAGGCTTACAATAGTTGAGTTATCTCACTTAAAGAGTGCTCAACCCTGAATAGAGGATCATTAATTATATATATATATATATATATATATATATATATATATATATATATACATATATATTTATACTGTTTCTAGGTGTTGCTCAATATTTTAAAATTAATCATTAAATAGATTCCCTATCATAGTTAATAATTGAACAACCATAGTATAGATAATTAAAGTCATGTAAAAAAAAAACGAAGAATAAATGTGGTTAGGATGAATTTTATGTATGACATCACCTACGTTTTCCTGTAGAAAACATCTAAAATAGAGTAAAAAAAATATCTATAAACATCTAGATTCTGGAGAATCTAGATATTACCAATAAACCCGGCAGAATAAAGCCATCAAAAAGTCTAAAAAACTCTTTTCCAAGAATTGAAAAAAAGTACTGATACCAATTTTCAAGTCTGCAGACAAAAATGTATGGCCAGGAGTGCTGAAATATACAAATCAACGAAATAGGGCCAAAAAATGTTCAAAAAGAGCATTTTATTGGAAAAAATGAAAAAAATAACTTTAGACAAATTTTCAAGTCTGTAGACAAAGCGGTATGGCCAGGAGTGCCAGAACAATCAAACAAACATAACAAGGCTCACAAAATATGAAAAATGCTGTTTTTGAAAAAAAAAAAAAAAAAATTTGTAGTAAGAGGTTTAGTCAAGTACTTCTGCCAATTTTCAAGTCTGTAAACAAAATGGTTTTGCCAGGAGCGCTGGAAAAAAAAACCAAAAAACACACTCACACACATACAAAAAAAAGGATAGAACCCTCTGCCATCTTTGATGGCTATGGTTTTTCAATAGACTTATATTTGCAATTTTGTTGTAAATATCTACCCATCTCTCTTTCCCCCCCTCTCTTTATATCTCACTATATATATCTATGCATGTGTACATGTGTGTGTGTGTGTATGAATACATTCATATATATATCTCTTATACATAAATGAGGGATGCCTGTCTGTCACACTATGAAAACCATCTAAACATACATTCAGCCTAACCAAATTTGTCAGGCATGCTCAAAAGACCAAGGGGAAGGTTTTTGAAATAAAAAAAGGTTTGTGAAAAAAATGTTCAAGGGTTTCAGTGGGTGGGTTTTACTTTAAACATGATGCTAAAGTGGAAACTTAAATTCAGTCCATATACACATCTAATTTCATATGTTTGTATACATTTTCTTGATGAGTTTTAAGTGAAAGGAAACTCTCTCCTCCTCTATAAGAAGTCAAAAGTGAGTGCTTTTTCCTCTTTCAAGGTGACAAAAGTGAAGTGAGATTTTTTACACTTTTTCAGTTAACGAACGATTTCCTTCTCTTTTTTAAAAATGTGTATGGGAACTCTCCTTTAAGGGATGAAAAGCCAAGGGAGACTTTTTCCCCACTTCAAGAGGTCAAAAGTGAAGGCTTACTTTTTCCCCCTCAAGGGCCAAAAATGAAGAAGGACTTTTCTCCTGTTTGAGGTGTTGAAAGTGACTTCTTTCTCTTTATAAACGGTCAAAAAAAGAAAAAAGAAAAAGACTTGTGTCTACTCAGTACAACTAAAATTTTTTTCAAGTACGTTTCACTCATGCTGGGGTCATCAGAGCTTATGAAGAGAAAGCTGGTTTAAGAAAAAATACTGAAAACTACAGAAATGCCTGGATGTGTCCTGACAAAAGGATGTTCTTTTTAGTAGATGAGGTTTTTTCTAGAGACCCCTCTTACATATATCAAAAACTCTCCCTTTCTAATATGCGGTAATAAAACCCCAACTCTTCTTTACCTATACTCCAAAATCTCTCTACCCCATCCAGACATTTCTGTAGTTTTCAGCATTTGTTCTTAAACTAACTGTCACTTCCAAAGCTCTGATGAAGCCCGGCATGGGTGAAATGCACATAAAAAATATAATTTTGATAATAAATTTGAGATGTACTAAGTAGTCTCAAGTCTTTTCCCTTTCTCACAGTGTCAACTTTTCCACAACATTCTGTTGGATCTACATCCTTTCTCCCTACATATATATATATATGTTGATGAAAGTGAAAATTGGAAGGTGAAGAGAAAAATTTATAAGTAAAGCGGTAGCTACATCTTGAAGATTTTTATCATCATATGGTAAATAAGAAGGGTCGGTGAAAGGAGGGGTCAGATGCTCTTCACATTTCAGACCGAATTTGACTTTCACCAACACAGATACAAACACCTCCTCTACCACTCCTACTGAACAACCCACAAAACAAGAATATCCCTACTTCTTTCCTCAATCTCAAGCATGTAAACAGCATACAATTTTCTTTGCCCCACTGCAAATTTCTCTGAAAAAGATGGCTGGCAACCATCAAAATGCACTGAAACATGCCCACATGATTATAAAAATCTTCGAGATGTAATACCTGCTGTTCTCTTAAATTTTTCCTCTTTGTCACTTTCAAAAACATTCTATCGGATCACCTTACATCCATACAAGAAACATATATATATATATATATATATATATATATATATATATATATGCATGTGTGTGAGTGTAAAGTCATAAAGTATTTTTATTTCCCCTTATCAAGAGAGATAACAGGTATTCAATTATCTATATATGTGTCAATCAGTAATATGTAAACTTAATAATGATTCTTTTGATTTTGTAATGAAAAGATATGCATATGATTGGTTATGATTTACATGTATAAAATTCTCAACTGTGCATTTAGGTAGAGTAATACAGTGGAATATATATATATATATATATATATATATATATATATATATATATATGCACTCACACACACATACACATATGTATATATGTATTGAAAAAGAGTGAAATGGTGAGATTTTAAAATAAAATAGATGTATAACACTAGGAAGATATTTTTTCATAAAATGTTCAGATTTATGAACAAAAACTTTTTTTTTTAATTCTAAGATGTATTTCACGTATTTATGTTTTTTCCAGCTCAACAAATTATGTTTACTCATTCGTACATAGATAACAATTTTGCATCAAATAAATAGAATCCCATAAGAATTCTCTGCAAGAAACTTTTTTCTGTTGCCGCTAGAATTCTATGAATTTTTTTAGAGAAACATGGAATGTTTTATTCTCTGCATCTATAAACTCCATAAAAATCAGCTGTGATGTGAACATTAATTTTTTTGCTATTGTTATTTGCTAGGTTCAGGGCCGTGCTTAAGGTAGTGCAAGCACTTAAACTGTGCAGGGCCCCAAGATTTAAGGGGTCCTCGGGGTCAGATTAAGCTAGTACAAGGCCTGTAGCATATGGTACAATTTAAAAAATGCACACAGATATCAAAACATATGAAATTTTTACTTTTGATCTTTTTGCAATGGCTATGATTTCAGTAATAAATACCTTCATATTTATGTGTTGTTGTGGCCAGCAAAAAATAAGATGGCGTCATGAACTAAAAAGTATTGGCTTCTCGAAGCAATGAGAAGTCGGGCAAATATTGGGGAAGGTCTATGTCCAATGATGGACAACAACAGACTGATAATGATGATGATGTTATGCAGAGCCTCTGAGACTGGGGCTGCAGTTAGTGCTTTGCACGGGGCCTAGAAGGCCAAAGTTTACAGACAACTGAATATAAAATGGTGTGCTAAAACGGTTATAGCAGATGAAAACTGATTGATTAAAGGATGAGGGTGTTTGTGCAGTGAATGTGGAGGAGTCCAAAAACAGTTTCGCACTGCCTTAAAGAATTCCTCTCAAAGATCTAGTCTATATGTATCAGATAGATACTTCACTCTCATTTATTACTATGTTAAGATACTAACCCCAATTAATGATGATAATTAACTAAAATCATTAACCCTAACAACACTGCTGTGCATAAAATAATGCAATAAATAGTAATAGAGCAAGTGGAGAACCATTGAATTAGAATTGAATTAATCGCTTGTAACTAATGTCGAGCCCTTGAAATTTGCATTTGCTACTTTTAGTGCCTTGTTATTCCTGCACTGGGGGGGGGTCCTCCCAAATAACGTGTTCTCAAAAAATGTGTTTCAATTTGTCTGAGGATTTATTTTATTACATAAAGATAGATTATTGATCCATGTATGACTTTACTTTGAATGTTCATACCACACATAAATGAATCAACATTGCCCACTCATGTACCAGAATTAATTATCTATGATCATCTGGAAAAATAGGTTTTTCATCAAGAATTATTAAAAGTAAATACCAGGACGAGATTAGGATATTGCTGGTTCAAAACGACCATGGAGAACCAAAGAATGACTTTTTAGAAAAAAATAAAAGAATGTTTTCAGATGATGCCTAATGGTGTCCTCATGCAATTTTTGCAAGGTTGTAACCCTCAGAATGTGACCAAGAACACCCTGACAGGCTCTTACCTGTGTAAAGAGAGAAAAATCAGTAGCAAAATAGCTACAGTGGTCTAATTAAACATCATAAATTTATGAATATTTCATTTTTTTTTGGTTTGTTTAAAAATAGCTGAATACGAAAAAGGAGGAGTCCCTAAAAGATATTATACAATGGGCTCGGTTAGATTTGGCTGTGACTAAATTCAGCTAAGACACAAGACTACAGTAGCAAGTGCACGCTGTGAGAGTTGAACAGACTTGGCTAATTGGTCTGTGAGACTAGCTTGCTGACCATCATGCTCCAGTAAGTCCCCAGTGAATCAATTTTGTTATTATAAGAGAAAAAGGCTAAGATAGTTAACATATGAGAAACAGAGTGATATGTTTACTTTTTATGGGTAATCAATTTTTAATGGGTAATTATTTCTTCAGAAAGTGTTATGCATATGCCCAGTGTATGTTGTTATTTGACAGGATCACCACTTACCATTTAGGGCCCGTAAGTGATGCCGGCAACAAACCCTTCCTTTCCTTATTAAAAGAAAAAAAAAAAACGTTCATATTCAAAATTTAAGTATAATCCCATAAATGTTGGCTTCTGATATATCAATGCATTAGGCCCACACTCAGTGAAAGTCACCAGGGTATCAAAGGAGGCATGTTTTCATGGTAAACTGTTTTGATAGTTTGTTTTGATAGTCTGAGTTCACATGATCCAACAGTTTTTGCCTGTGGGGGTCCACATCCTCAAAATATTCCAGAACCTCCCCATCTCTCTCTCTCACTCTGAATTTCTATCTCCATTTATATATATATATATATATATATATATATATATATATATATATATATATATGACTTGTATTAGATATATGCTTTTTATATGGGATGTTAGAATTGACAAAGGATCCAACTAAGGTAAGTAAAACATTTGAACCTCTGAGTTTACTTCTCTTTAAGGACCGTGTTATAAAAGGACGAACATCAGTTTGAAGTATATGTTTGAGATACTACCCAAAAGTTTGTGGAATTCGAATATGAAAAAAAATCACATACCCAAGCAGCTGGTTTCTACTGTCTCTTCCAAAGTAGTCTCTTGTCTGTTGTTTTCATCCTGGCTCTCAAAAGGCAATGGCAAAAGTCTTTACTACATTCAGTCAATGTGCTCTGTTTAAGTCCTCAACTACCCTATACTTAAAGATATTAAACAAAAAGGATTCACAATAGATTACTGATGTTCAGTTGTTAGTGCTTACTGTACAAATACTTTTTGTTTTTACACCTTTCAATTATTGTTGCATACCTCCTTTTTGGACGACATTTCCTGTTTTATTTTTGATGTGATCCATACTTCTGTGTCAGGCGTTTTAACGGGGATTAGCTCGAAAATTAGATTTAAAACAAATAGTTTCATAATAGAAATAAATGCTGCCAAATGCTGTCGAAAATTGTATAAACAACGTTGCAGTTTTTGAGCAGAGTCTGTTCTCTTTCTTGTTTTCTCAAAGAAAAGGATTTGGTTGAATGGTATCGGCATCTCTGGATCTTTGGCATTAAGAGACCAGTTGATTGAATGATCGTCCATCGGAAGAACATCCTGGATAGACGGACAAGGATGGCTCAAAAAATAATGCTTTTACTTTTCTTTTCTCTCCGTCGTTTTGTTGATGTCGATAAAATAACGATCAATCATGTTGAAATGGGTATTGCAATAGATATATGAAGTAATCACTCTTGCAATCGGTGTGGAAGGTGAAAGAGACAGTCGCAAGGTCTTCTGGTAATTCCCACTCTGCTGGTAAGAGAACTATGATATTCCATCGTCAAGAAACTGCAGACTTTGGATGAAGACGTACGATAAGTTCCCTGCTTTTATTGATTTATTTTTGCTGTGTTTATAAATGTCAGTTCTGGGCAAGGTGTTATTCTGTGTGAGGAAAGTGGAAAAATATGAAAAAAGACGGAAATTGTTACAAGGGTGGTAGTTATGGTATAAACGGAAGAAGGGAGAGGGATGGGTAAGTAGAAGTGTTCGAGAAAGGAAAATTTAGGAAGAAACAATGAGAAAAAGCAATGAAGGAGGTTGAAAAAGAAAACGAAAGTGAAAAAAAAAAAATGAATAACATTTGTCATCATAGTCAATATTTGAACAACCGTAGCGTCAAAATTTGAAGTCATGTAAAAAATAATTCCATTGAAGAATGAATATGGTCAGAATAATTTCTATGTATGACATCACAGGTGTTTTTCAATGGAAAACATCTAAAATCTAAAATAGTGTTAAAAAAAAGCATGTAGATTCTGGAGAATTGCTAGACCCGTCAAAATAGCCCCCCCCCCTCCAAAAAAAAAAAAAATGAAGAAAAAGATCCTTTTTTTTTCCCGAATCAAAGGAAATATTTTAGCGGGAGTTTAGTGGAGTATTGATTGGATCGGCTTTAAGCCAATTGGACCGCTCGCTCCCGATAGGGCCCGAACCTAACGGGACACTGCGTTAGGCTGATCTTAAGTCTTATCAAACACATACGACAATACATTGTAACATACACTTTACACCACATTTTAAGTTTTACAGAGAAAAGCAATGATTTTGATTTCATTCTTGATTTATTGAAATTCAATAGTGTTCGTTTGTACTGTTTATATTTTGATTTTTTTTCTCACTGTACATGAATTAAACAATATGGTAATTAATTATAGAACTGGGTGAAAATTTTATTTGTGAAATTTTTAAGCGCATATTCTGGTTCCTTTCCATTCTACCGTACATATATTAATTCTATGATCAACTTCATTTATTTCTCTAAAATTTACTGACTTTAGTTAAGGCCACGCAAAATGTATTTCTAATTCTAAAGCTGGCCCTGTATACTGATGCCAGTCTTCAAGCTTGTGGACAAAACGGTATGGCCAGTGCCGCTGAAACACACACACACACATACACACGCGCACGCGCACGCGCACATAAAGAGGGATAGAACTGTTTGCCACCTTTGTTGGCTACGGTTGTTCTATGATCTTGAGGGAGAAAAGGAAAAAGATTGAACTGGAATGAAAAATGCAAAAAGAAGACTGAAGTATTGAAAAAAAAAAAGAAACAAAAGAAATGAATGATTTGAAGACCGTCACGTGACCAACATCTTTTGGAGTTGGGGTGATCAATTAAAAAATTGAAAAAAAAAGTGATCAACGAATAAGTTTATTTCCGATGGTGGGGGGCCATGATCACTAAAAATGTAGGAATCTTGAAATAACAAACATTAACGCTGCTGGACACAAACAAAGGGATAATTTTAGCATAAACTTACATTGCAAAAAAAAAACTATCCGAAAGAAAACAATTCAGGTGGGAAAATTCAAAGAACAAAAATAAACGTATTTTCTATACGTCATTTTCAAGACGTAATAAGGAGTAAATGTTTAGATTTTCAGAACTCTCAAACATATATAGCAAGCCAGCAGGACCAGCTTGAAAACTGAAGAAACCTATGGCCATAGTTTAGATTTAATTATTTGATAAAAGATGGAAAAAAGTCTGAAAAATCGAAAAAGAGAATTGAAAGCTTGAAAGAAAGAATTGAATCATGGAAAAAAAACTCTCCGAAAAATAGAAAGAAAGAAAGCTTGAAAGAAAGAATCGAATGAGGGGAAAAAGCCTGAAAATCGACAGAAAGAATTGAAAGCTTGAAAGAAAACATTGAATGATGGACAAAAAGCCAGAAAAATCGAAAAAAATTTGAAAGCCCGAAAAAAGAATCGGATGATGGAAAAAAAAGCCTGACAAATCGAAAGAATGGATTGAAAGTCTGAAAGTAAGGAATCAAATGATGGACAAAAAAAAAAAAAAAAGAAAATCTAAAGAAAAATATGAAAGCCCGAAAAAAAGAATTGAATGATGGACAAAAAACCCTGAAAAATCGAAAGAAAAAACATTGTAAGTATGAAAGAAAACATTGGAAGATGGGAAAAAAACCCCTGAAAAATCGAAAGAAAGAATCAAAAGCCGGAAAAACAGAATCAAATGATGGACAAAAAACCTGAAATAGCTAAAGAAAAAATTAAAAGCTTGAAAGAGAAAAATGAATGATGGAATCTCACCACCTGAAAAATGGAAGAAAGAATTCAAAGCTTGAAAGAAAGAATTGAATGATGAAAAAACCCCTGAAAAACCGAAAGAAAAAATTAAAAGCTTGGAAGAAAGAATCGAATGATGGAAAAAAACACTAAAAATCGAAAAAAGTATCAAAAGCTTGAAAGAAAGAATTGAATGATCAAAAAAACCCTGAAAAATCGAAAGAAAGAATTGAAAGCTAAAGAGAACGAATTAAATGGGGAAAAAAACCTTAAAAAATTGAAAAAAAAAAATGAGATCTTGAGAGAAAACAGTGAATGATAGAAAAAAGCCCCGAAAAATCGGAAGGAAGAATTGAAAGCTTGAAAGAAAGAATCGAATGATGGAAAAAAATTCTTAAAAACCGGAAGGAAAAATTGAAAGCTTGGAAGAAAGAATTAAATTATGGAAAAACCCTCTGAAAAATCGAAAGAAAGAATTGAGAACTTAAGAGAAAGAATTGAATGATTAAAAGAAATGAAAAATCGAAAGAAAGAATTGATAATGAAGCAAACAAAGAAAAATTCTGAGCATGTGGGGACAAAAATGGTTGGAGTCAAAAGAAACAAGCATAAAAAACAAATCCCAGAACTGAATGAAAGTGGAAAAGTTTAGAAAGAATGAAGAAATGAACAAAGAGAGATAGAACGATAAAAAAGTAACTAAAACATCATAAGGCAAAGAAAGAACTAGAAAAAGAACAGACAGTTAAAAAACTGCAACTTTGTGTAAACATTTTTTGACAACATTTGTTTCTGTCATAAGAATATCAATAACATTGGAAAATATTTGTTTCCAACTTGATCCCCATTAGAAAATCCAAAACAAGAAAAAATAATCATTGAATGAAAAATAAAAGGAAAAATATCGTCCAAAATGAGATATAATTCATTGACAAGATGAGAAGTTAGAATATACATACTAAGAAGTGTATCAAATAGTTATGAACTCTGTTTTGTCCATTTTCTTTTTTCTTTCTTTCCTCCTTTCTTTCTCATACTCTTTTTTTCAATCTCGAGAATTGATTTATGAAAAAGAAATAATATGATGTAGTGTGACCAAAAAAAAGAATAATTTTTCTTTCTCTCTCTTATCTCCCTCTCTTCTTAAGATACCAGCTTCCTTTCATTGTTGCGAACGCTGTCTATCTCTCTTCTGATCACTCAATTCCGAACAAACACCGTTCTTAGAACTGTCAGCTTTTTTTTTTTCTTCTTCTTCTTCTTCTTCTTCTTCTTCTTCTTCTTCTTCTTCTTCTTCTTCTTCTTCTTCTTCTTCTTCTTCTTCTTCTTCTTCTTCTTCTTCTTCATCATCATCATCATCATCATCATCATCATCATCATCATCATCATCATCATCATCATCATCATCATCATCATCATCATCATCATCATCATCATCATCATCATCATCATCATCATCATCATCATCATCATCATCATCATCATCATCATCATCATCATCATCATCATCATCATCATCATCATCATCATCAGTCTCTTAACGTCCGTCGTTGGACTTGAATTTTCCCTAGGATTTGCCACATCTCTCTATCGTGGGCATCGTGTAGTCAATATCTACTGAATCTGTCTAGTTAGTCTCACCATCTCATATTTTGACAGTTTCGGTTACACATTTGACCTCTGAGGATCCCTGTTGTTAGTCGTGATGTCCATCAGTTGTCTGCCATTCATACAAAATGACTTGCCTATTGTCATTTGAGTTTTCTAATGGATCTTATAACATCCCTTACTCCTGTCTTTCCCCTAATATATCTTGCTGTCTTTTGATCTCTCCGTCTGATGTTAAGCATAATTGTCTTATGTAAACGCTGCATTGTTCTCAGTTAGCGGATCAGTCTCTGAGTCAAGTCCAATGTTCCCGCTCCGTAAGTGATTATCGGAAGGATACACTGGTTGTAGACCCTTCTTTTTAGGACCGATGGGATTTTCTTGTTTTAAAGTTCGAGTTTGCTCTACCGAAGTATTGCCATCCTAATGTGATTCTTCGCTTGATTTCTTTTTCTTTCGAGGATGTCATGGAGACTCGTTGTCCTAAGTAGATGTAGTGGTCTATTTTGTCCTGTATTGCGTTTTCAGTTTTGATCGCTATGCGTTCATTTCCGACATGTTATTTATGTATGATCATTGTTTTGCTTAAGTTCTTGCTTTTCAGTTCATCAAGCAATGCTAAAAGGACGGCGTCGTCTGCAAATCTGAGGTTACTCAGGTATTCGCCGTCCATTATGATTCCTTTGTTAAGGTCTGTTAAGGTTTCTGAAGATCATCTCAGGGCAGGCTGTGAAGTTCGAGTGAGCTGGTATAACCTTGTCTTACCCATTTTTTGGAGCTGGAAGGGCTCTGAGTCTTCAGTTAACCTGACAAAGGAGCTACTCTGACGGTATATGTGATGTAACACTCTGATGTATGCGGGGTCTACACCTTGTACTGGTGATAGCACCAATGACATATGGAATTTTTACTGAATCGAAGGCCTTCTTGAAGTCTATGAATGCTACGCTAGTGATATTCTATATTCTGTTGCTTTCTCTTTCTGTTGGCTTATTGACTGGCGATGGTCCATGGTTGAGTAGCTTCCTTTAAGGTCAGCTTGTTTCCGTGGTTGGTTTTCATCTAGCGTTTTTGTGATTTGGTTTGTGATAACTTTGGTGAAAAGTTTGTAGATGCAGTTAAGTATATTTATTGGTCTGTTCGGTTTTCCTTTCCTTTTTTTAACTGAAACAAGTGAGCACAATAAAATATTTACTTATCTAGACTTATGGGAATTATCTTCCCACACACATTGACGAAACAAAAACAGCTGAAGTAATTCAGAAAAAAACAAACATAATTTTGTTTTTATTTTTGAAGATAATCGATATTTGAATTACAGAACTGAGAAGCATGGAGGTGATTTTTATTGCATTTTAATCGAGAAGTTTTTAGAAGTAAAAAAAAAAAGGAAATGTTAAAAAAAAGTTGAAAGTTCCTCCACTCGGAAAGAGAAAAATCGTATAAAATTGAAAGAGGTAAGTCTATTAAATTCTGAATATTATCTATTTAGTGCTGAAAAAACTATCGCAAAACAGACAAATTACAAAGACTATCGAAAACGTCTATACCTCGTAAAACGTATAACTGTAGCCTGTCTATGAACCTGAACTAACTATCTAAAAAGTTATCTGCACTTATCTAAAATCATCATCATCAGGCTTTCAGTCTATCACTGGACATAGACCTTTCCCAGGATTCACACACCTCCCTATCATGGGTGTCGCAGAGTCAACACTTTCGGAATTTGGCTATTTCGTCACGCCACCTTATATAACAACGGCCTGGGTCTCTTTGTCTTCGATACTTGCAACGTGACCAGCCCATTGCCATTTGAGTTTTTAATGTGTTCTACGATGTCTCGGACTTCTATTTTTTCTCTAATATACAGTGCTGTCTTGTGATTTCTCCATGTGATGTTGAGCACGTTTCTCTCGTGTGCACGTTGCGTAGTTCTCAGTTTGAGGGTCAATCTTTTGGTTAGGTTTTATGTTTCTACTCCATAGGTGACTATCGTGAGGATGCACTGGTTGTACACCATTCTTTTTAAAATCAATGGCATTTTTTTTTGTTCTTAAAGGTTGAACTTGCTCTACTGAAAGCTTGCCATCAAAGATCAGCATAAAATTTGGGTATTGTTGGTTTAAAATGGCAAGAGATATCCTGAAGAATATTTTTTTCGACCCCTCCCCCCAAAAAAACAAAAAAACAACCGAAAAACTTATTTACGTGGTGTATTGTGGGGTAACAATGAAACTCTTTAAACTCTTAGTCCTGAAATGTGACCAAAGACACACAGACACACACACACACACACACACACACACACACACACACACACACACACACACACACAGAGGTGAGCAAAGATGAGTACAGAGAAGAGAATCTGTAATCTACTCAGCTGGCCGGTCAGGCAGGGAATTTGTGGAGCTAGGGTGATTCAATATATCAACTATAAAAATAAATATAATCTGTATTTGGATTTAAGTGAAGAATTGACTCTAGAAACCATACTTAGAAAAACTTCAAACCAAATCAGGCTAAAAATAAAAATAAATAAATGAATAGATGGATGGGTCTGATTTGTCACTCAGTACAAGCTGTCATAGAACCAACAATCTTTTTATAGCATGTTGGGGACGTTCAATTATAAAAAAAATGGAAAAAGGGGTGATTAATGAATAAGTCACTTCTCTTGGCTGAATTTAAGAAAAAAATAAGCATCAACAGATCAATTTAGCATAAACTCACATTATAAATACATCCATCACAAAAAAATTACTAGGGTGAATTTTCAACGAGCAAAATAACGTTTCTTTCTTGACATAATGAGGAGTAGATGTTTGAATTTTCAGCCCTGTAGCTCTATTCGTGCAGCCTGTACATATTAAATATACACAGTCTGCCAGCAAGCCCAAAGCACTTGATAACTGACGAAACCAATGTTGATAGTTTTGGTTGACAGTTTCTAATGAAGTCCCTTTAGTATTTTATATTTAAAATAAGACTTAAAAGTGAAACAAAACCACTAACAGTGTCGCAAACTGAAAAAAAATTGTGCTAAATGTGTCAAAAAATGCCAAAACACTCCTTAGAGAGTTAGCCATTTTGGCCATTTCAATAGCTAAAGAGGGCCAGGAAGTAGCTGCAAAATTGCTGAAGAATAGCTCTTTAAATGGGCTTAAAATAACACTAAATGTTGAATTTTCACACAGCCGAAACAAGAAACACACTAAAATTGAATTAGCAACACTAGATCTAAACTTGAGGTTGGTAAGCTGGGGTACACGCAAGTGTTATAAACAAGATTAGCATATCAGTATCTATTACTTTTTCCAATAAAACAATCATTAAGAGTGTTTTGAACTTTCAATGAAATCTGGTTGTTTTACATGATGAACACATATAACCTATACAGTGCCATCCATAAATGAGTAAATCCCTTCCAGTTTTTTATAGAAAGTATGGAATATATGAATATGATGCTGTCCAAAAAAGAGTACACCCCATTTTGGTCCATAAAGTTTTGAAGCTGTAGAGTTTAGTCATATACAAGTCTTGATGATATCTGTTCTGATTGTATAACTTTCTGCTAGAAATAGTTAAATCCTGATTTCTATGAAAAAAGTGGTTGGGTTGTACTCATTTATGGGCAACACTGTAAACCAGCCTGTAAGACATACTTTGGGAAAAAAGTCTCCAAATATCACACAATTTCCTGAGTGCTGGTACAATAAATAGGGTGTTGATTGTTAAAAGCTCAAGCTATAGCTGAGGGCTAGCTAATATAGTAATGACTTTGATAACAATGTTAATAGTCATAGTATTGGTGGACATAGATTCGCAGTACACTAGTTCTATGATTGAATTTCAAATAGGTTCCAGGAGCTGAGCAAAAGGTGATTCTTTATTATCATCATCAGCCTTTTAGCGTCTGTTGTTGGACATAGACCTTTCCAAAGATTCTCTGGACCTCTTTGTCATGAGGGTTGCAGAGTCAGTACTTTCTGATTTTGCCTAGCTTGTCACGCCATCTTATTTTCTGTTGGCCATAATTTCACATATGATCCCATGTTGTGAGTTGTGATGTCCAGTGGTTGTCTGACATTCTTGAAACATGTCCAGCCCATTGCCATTTGACTTTTCTAACTGTTCCTATGAAATCTCAGCCTCCTGTCTTTTCTCAAATATACTGTGTTGTTTTATGATCTCTCGGGAGGATGGGTTAGTTGTATACCCTTTTTTTAAGTGCTTTTTTTCTCCTTTTTTCACTTATACTTTGTCATTATGGTGCAATGTGTGAATGTTTTCTTGATAGAATCATCAGTTGTATACTATGTAAGTGTTTTGGGGATTGAAAAACAAAACATTTTTATCAACATGGCTCTTTGGCACTGTTGAAAAAACACCACCTTCTCTTCTGCTAAGATTTTAATATATAGCTTGTGTCAGACAACATGTAGTTTATTATTCTATATATGGTATATTTGTGTAAGATTTTCAAAGGATCTTATGTTTTAGACAGATTTAGATATTATGGTATGACAAATAAATTCTTCTTGTTTGGACAATCAGTTGTTTACCATGTAACCGTTTCAGGGATTTTAAAGCAAAACAGTTATTTCAATATGGATCCTAAGCAGTGTTGATGAAACATATATGTATGTTATATATATATATATATATATATATATATATATATATATATATATATATATCCTACTGAAACTAAGCTAAGTTTAGTAATGATTATATGCATGTCTGCTGACTTCTGTCAAGGTTGACAATGGGTACCACAACCTTTTGCCGTTAATATTGCCTGAGCAATAGTTAAGGGGAAAGTGGTTTGCCCAAGTGTTTACTTGACAGCTCTGTTCTTTTTGAACCATAGTGAGATACTAGAGACAAATCATTTGTCAAGTTATTTGACAATGGGACAGACTGTAGGGAGGAGGGAATTTGTGCCTTTCTGAAGCGCATTAGAGCTGAGTGAACAAAAGAGGGTTCAGTCACAATTCAAACTCAGTGTACTTATGTCATTATCTGTGTCCTACCTCACAACTTTTTTTTAATAAATTTTCAGGTATCCCCTGCTTCTTTAGAATTTGCTTCAAGGCACTTTTGTCCCTTTCACGAGAAAAGATGAAAAATAAAAGTGATATTCAGCATTTGTATTAGAGCAAACCATTATAAAGGGAGTGTGTATGCTCTGACTCTTTCACGTATACCTAAGTCTCCTGTCCCTCTCACCAGCCGAACTTTCAACAATTCAGCTTAACATACCATCATAACCATTGTTTAGGTCCTTCAATGTTCAGAAATTTTTTCTGATATAATGTAATAGTAATCATTTCTTCACTTTATGGCATTTCAGATTTCAACAGAAATGTTCTACTTTTGGGTATTAGGAAAAATCTGTATATACGAGAGGATATGGGAACTCTGTTGTTGAAAGGAGCAAAGGATTTGATTTCTCTGAAAATTTACAGGGTTTGCCCGAATTACACTTATTGGCTTGAAATTCTCACTATTTAGCCTGAATTTAGGAGGTTATTTGTCCTCCATGTCTCCTCAACTTGTATATATATATATATATATATATATATATATATATATATATATATATCCTTCAGGTGTTGGAGAATAATTTTTACTGATGACTCAATGCTGGTTATTAAACCTGAGAAAGACACCTGGGGTAAATTGCAATTAATGTAATGATGCGGGTTAAAAACCTTTAAATAAATATCCTATTTGAAAAATTGCACATTATTTGAGACTATCAAAGATGCAGACCTGGAGAGAGTAGACAACTACATCTACTTAGGACAACATATCTCCATGATATCTTCGAAAAAAGAAGAAATCAATCAAAAGATCACTCAAGGATGGCAAGCCTTTGCAGAGCAAGCTCAACCTTTAAAAACAAGAATTAGTCCTAAAAAGAAAGGTACACAACCAATGCATTGTCCTGATAGTCACCCATGGAGCTGAAACACAGAACCTAACCAAGAGACTATTCTCAAAATGAGAAGTATGCAATGTGCTCCTGACATGGAGAGATCACAAGAAAAAACAATATATCGGAGAAGACATGAATCTGAGACATCATAGAAACCATGAGAAAACTCAAATGACAAAGGGCTGGTCATGTTTCAAGAATGGCGGACAGCCAATGGACCTCGCAACTCATAACATGGATCCCCAGAGATCACATGCGCAACTGTGGCTGGCAGAATATAAGATGGAGAGACGAACTAGACACGATCGGAAAGTAATGAATCTGTGACGCCCATGATAGAGAGGTGTGGCAAATTCTGGGGGAGGTCTATGTCCGATGACGGACGATAGAGGACTGATGCTGATGATAATATGCAATATAGTACATAATTTTGGCTATTTAATAAGTACAAGTAGTTAAGCTATGTTCTAGTATCCCATGGGCTTGCACAGTAGACAGTATCATATGATTTTCAACTAATGTCCAAATCCTCCAACGTCTTACTGACTGGAAAATAAACTGGACATTGAACATCTCATACCTGTGTACTATATAGATATGTATTATGCACACACACACACACACACACACACACACACACATATACATGTATATATATATATATATATATATATATATATACATATATATATATATACAATATATATATATATATATATATATATATATATACATATATATATATATACATACATATATATATATATATATGTATATATATATATATATATATATACATACATATATATATATATATATATGTATATATATATATATATATATATATATATATACATATATATATATATATACAAACTAGCATATATATATGTATGTAAGGGAATTGATTTTTTTCTTATATCATGTTTATCATGAAATAAATGAATGCATTTATAAAACATGTCATAGGACCAATTATCCTGAAGTAGTGTGCAACAAACTTCAAAAACCTTTAACATATGAATAATGTACAAATCAGTAATGATATCTAATTAAGAAAAATGAAAGCAATGTCCATGGAAAGAAATATCTTTCTAAAAATCTTACATAACGTTAACCAGTCACTGGAACATTTAATTCTGAAACTCATCAATCTCTATTCTTGAAAGAGAGAAAAAAAGTGTTTTGAATCTGAAATGATTCAGATGTTATTTAGTCGGTCAAAAATAAATGATGAATGCAAATAAAGAATTTTATAGACTTTTGTTCTTCATAACAAATTTTACATGTCTACATTAGAGATGAAGTGAACCTCTGATGTGGAAAGAAAATAATGAAAAGATATAAGTGCGGAAAAATAGTATTTAAAGACTAATGATTGCAAGACTAATGATGTGGAACTGATACATTGACACTCATTTTTGTCCCCTCAACCTGGATTATTGTTGGTTAAAATCCTCCGAAAGACAACATTTTCTTTTACTTCTCTTTTTTGTTTTGGTAGAAAATGTTGATTTGATTCATTTTTCATTTTATCCTGTAAACAAACATATCAACTGCTTACAAGGACATAGTTGGATATTGGGAGGCTATCAACAGTCCTATAACCATTGGAATATTCTCATGCAGTAATACAACATCAGTTCAAGTTCAATGCTGTAATCATTGGGATATCCCCATGCTGTGAGACTTCATTAATTTGATCAATTTATTCCCATGCAGTAAGTGCAAAACATTTCCAGTCCAATGTTGTAACCATTGAACTATTCCCATGCTGTAAGACCTCATCATTTTCAGCCCAACGTTAAATCTGTTGAGTTGTTCACATTCAGTAATATTCAACAAGGATATTGTCAGAGTTAATAATTGACCAACCATTGCATCAAAATTTGAAGTTGGCTAGAAAGAATTCCATCAAAGAATTAATATATTTATTCGATATCAATCATAACCTTATTTATCATTCAAGAATTTTTTTTACATGACTTCAAATTTTGATGCAATGGTTGTTCAATTCTTGACTGTGATGGCAAGTTTTAGTCATTTTTAGTAGTGCTGTCATCTAGATAGTCTCAATTTTTCCTTGAATTTTCAGTTCTCTCAGCCTAATCTTTTTGGGTCCTTTCAAGCACTTTTATATTAGTTTTATTGGTAGATGTTCAGCATGTTCTTCACGTCTTTGAAAAAGTCGTTGGTTTCAAGGAAATACACTACAAAGAAATAATCTTCTAAGTAAGAAACATCAGAAGGATGGCTGAATGGTAACATCAGATTCAAGACAAATCAATCCTGATATTGAATAGCTACAGGCAAAATACCAGAAATGTGCAGAGAGACCTATACAGAATTATACCAATATAGAAGATTTGTATGAATACAGGTAAGTTTTCCTTATAATACAGTAATCCCCCTTTATAACTTGGGTGTCCAGGTCCAAGAAAGACTATCATGTTATAATTGAACTGCATAGAGGAGAGTTAATGACTAATGCCAAACAAAAGAATATGTAATGACAGAGGTAAATAATGCGCTAATTGATTTCAAATAGAAGGAATTTAGTATTTTAGTCATATTAAGTAAGATTTTAATGAAATTCTGTTTCTGTTCATGGTTTTCTAGATGAGGAGGCGATAAGTAAAAATGTTGGGACTAACTATCTCCTGGCTTTATATATATTGAACTGTGCTATTTTGAGAGACTCCTGTGTTTCAACTATATTTGCATACGCACTTGAAAACTTTGAAAACAGAAATGTGTGAAAATCACTTTTTATAGAAATGGTTTATCATCTTTAAAGTCCAATCCTTGAGCTTTGATTAAAAAAATAAAATGTACACATATTCTGAAAAGTTGAGATGATTTAAGAAGTCAAAAAATTATTTTATGGGCCATAAAATTACCATTTGTTCATTGACCATAAAGTATTCTTTTCCAATTACTCAACAAGTAAAAAATGATGTGAAAATAGCCATTAACGAAATAAAATCAACAAAAATAATTTTCCTATTGTTTGTTTAACTCAGCTAAGAAGAGATCTATGGGGATTCATCTGGTATATTTACACAGCAGTCAAAGATATCTTGAATCATTTTTCTATATACTTTTCCAATTTTTTGGTCTACTTTTTCTTTCTTTTTTCTCTTTCTTTTTGCATTCTGTTTGAATATCTCCCTGCTCTAACGCACAAAAAAACAAAATTCGATTGGGTGTGTGTTATGGAATTGTTGTCAAACACCCAGCGGAAACATTGAAAGTGCCAACTTACGGCTAAAAGGATGAGAAATAAGTGAAAAAACAGATGTTGGAAAGTTTTCAATCTGTGAACTGTGTGAAAACATAAAAGAAGATTTGTACTGTTTTAATGTCACTTTACCTAGAATCAAACCAGTAAGAAAGATTACAAGCTTTGTTATCAGTGATTCAGTTATTATTACCTGTGGTTGAATGTCGACAGGTCTATGAATGCCAAAAACTTTTCTTTTTTTTTTTCAACGATATCAAGAATTATTCATTCATGTTAATTATTATATTGATAGAATAGATTGAAATTGTTATTTACTTAGCTTTGCACAGTCTGGTATACAGACCTGAGCTTGCTTATGAAATCTACTGTTTCTAGGTGGTCACTCGTCTAATTTCTGATCAAGCTAATCAGCACTTCTCAATATTGTTGTTATTAATTAAGCCGTGTTTAGTTTGGCATACAGCTGAACTACCACACATGTGAAAGTAACATGTGGGAGATATCATGTTGGCATTCAAAGTAGGTGATTTCTGGGGGCGCTGTGAGCCCTCCAGGGTGTTTTGATTTTTGATTTTTGACCCTGGTAAATGCTTGGGAATAGCATTTTCAGCACTAACTTTTGTTACTAAGCATGCACTACTCAACACAATACAACACGAATCATTGTAATTTTTCCTTTAAACTAAAGCCAGCATAAATCGAAGTGGAAATAAAAATATCAGAACCTCCACACTCTCTTTTGGTAAGATGATTCTTTTTAACACAACATATAAATCAAGAGAGAAAAACTCAGTTATCCGATACTTGGGTTCAAGAAAAATATAAATGCCAAGCATAAATTCTTCTCAAACGAAAATACAGGAGAAAACAGGATTTAAACAAAAATTGTGTTGGAGAGTGGTAGACAAAGAATATTGTCAGAGAACTACACAAAGCATGGGAAATTTGGCAGGTCTGATGCTAACGGTACCAACTGTCTCTAAAGGGGCATCTATCTAAGTACTTATCATTGCTAAAATTTGGTTATAAAATGCATTGAAGTTAACAAAATAACTTAGGGCTCATCATGCAAGCTGGTCTCAAATGAGTAATGAGTCCAATCCTATATGCCCTGTACGTGTGGTTCTGCACTTTGTCAATAACTAAATAAAAAGGTATTTGAAACTGATTGGCTCTCTTTGATTGATAATAACAAATTTCACATAACTCTAGCACGGTGGTTTTGAAACTGCAATCCATAGACCCCTAGGAGTCCATCAAATAATGCTTGAGGGTCCATCGTAGAGTTCCCTCTGACACTGACATAGAGAATCTTTTGGCAGAGAAACAAAATCATCCATTACACAGCTATCAAAACACATAATTATTGTGCACAGACCTGTACCATATTTTAGAAGTCAAATGAATGTATTCGACTTTAAATGAATGTAATCTTAAACAGTTAAAAATTGATTTTTATCGTTGTTCATTAATTAGTCTAAATAATAAATACTAAAAATAGCAGTCCACCAGAAATTTTCCTCTTTGGAATGAGGCGCATGAGTTTTCAAAGCTTTGAAACCACTACTCTAGCTTAATAAGACGAGTTCCTGAAATCATGGAGAATTAGAAACAGAAGAGATACGTGATCTCCAAAAATACTCAGGATTCTATACATGCACTGATCAGTTCGGTACCTGAGGTAGTTTTATATTTCCACCTGGCATCAATGGTTTGTGCTCAATCCCAAGTAAAAGCCAGGATTTCAATTGCAAATTTCAAAGATATAAAGTCTCTCTCCATTAGAAAGATTTGCACAACACTATTTCTACCCACTCCCTTCATTTGGCTTTGTTCTGGATTATGATGTACTCTGTTAATATTTTTACACACAAACACATATGCACCTGGGTCTACATGCGCACACATGCACATACATGCATATGTTTTTTGTTATCTATGTATTTGTAATTATTATTTTTTTCAAATTACTCTCGCCTCACAAATGCCTGGTTGACTAACAAGCTGAAAACATTTTTTTGTTTTTTCCCCAAAAGTGCATTTTTTTTAGATATCTATGGTCATTTTGCAACAACAATGCCTGAATCTTGTGGTGTTCTTTTTTTCAGATAATTTCAGATGAAAGATCTATTTCTTCAGAAATTCTTTTGATAACTATTAGTAGTACACAAGCAGGCTACAGTGATTCGTATATGCAAGGTACAGATATCTTAATTTCATTTTCATAAAGCAGATCTCATTTGTTATAAAAACTCGTTAATCAATTCATTCTGAAAGCCATGTAAAACGAATTCATATTAGAATATGGTTTTCATAGACGGGGAATATAACTTCGAAATATGCAAATTGATATTTATATGGACGTATTTGTTTACAACTGGGTGGAACTTTTCATTGAAATGGAATTTATTAATCCATGAACCATTAATAAAAAGTAAAAAACATGGTAGTATGTTTGTGTATGCATAACTCATACCCAATATAAAAGCAATAAGAAAAGATAAGAAGCAGAAACAATATTTGCACAACAAAACATAACTAAATGAAATGAGCAGACCACAGATATTGTACTAGTAGGACCAGTAAGCCTGCATGGATGGCAATACATTAGTTGTGTATCAAAAGGATGATATTTGAAATAAAGAGCTTCACAACCTGCCTTGAGATGATCTTCCAAAACCTAGACTGGGAAAATAAAGGAATCAGAATAGATAATGAATACCTATGTGACCTCAGATTTGCTGATGACATTTACCTTTTTGCTGAGAACCTTCATGATCTCCAAATAATGCTAGATGAGCAGAATGAAGAGAGCAAATAAGTGGGTCTTGAGATGATTTTCAGTAAAACTAATGTCCTGTACAACAAGCATGTTGAGGACCAAGACTCAATGATCCGAATCAAAATGAAGACCTGAAGAAAGTAGACCAAGGACAATGAATCCGTGAAATTTTTGAAAGAAGAGGAAATTAGATTTAGAATCACTCTAGGTTGGTAACATTTCTGTAGAGCCAGCTTAACCTTCAAGATCAAGAAAATCTAATTAGCCTTAAAAAGATCCTCTATATAGCCACTTATGGAGCTGAAACATAGAACCTAACCAAGAGATTGGCCCTCAAACTAAGAAGCATGCAACATGCACAGGAAAGGATTTTGCTCAATATCACATGAAGAAATCATAGGGCACCATATTATACAAGAGAAAAGACAGGGATATCATAGAATTTGTTATAAAAACTTGAATGGTAATTGGCTGGTTATGTTTCAAGAA
>OY735213.1:58643244-58685744 GCA_963457665.1 Thysanoteuthis rhombus
CACTACTTTGTCTGCGTTATATCCTTCTCATCTCCCTTATTGAATTCATTTCTCTTTCCATTCTCTTTTGCTTGTTTTCTTTATCATTTAAATAACCATAACGTTTAATTGTTATATGATAGAACATAAATGACCCTCAACCTTCAAGCATGATAAATTCTAAACTACAAAAAGGCAAAATGGCTTCCTCTCTCTGCGTGGTACAAGATGATCAAATCCTGTGCCCACGGTTTGTCTCAGTTCCACCCATTTTATAACAGCTAGACAAATAACACTTGATTATTTTTTTCCAACCTTTCCATTGTTCCTGGGTAATAAGTGTTACTTTCTGATTTTTAATAAGAGTTTAGAAAATGGCTATTATTCCCTTCAAACTTTGCTCTTATGTTCAGAACATTGATATTTTGTAATTTACCTATTTTGCCTGAAAGAGCTAATGGACGATTGCAAACTCCTTATCTAAAGCATTGATGAATTGTTTTTTAATTTCATGAGCAGTGGTGGTTCCAATGTGATATTTTTCATTCTCACAAAGAATTTTGGCCACAATTGCCTATCCCACGTTTGGAAATCAACCAAGATGTCTTTGCTGTCCCAAAGGCAAAGATAGCAGGGAAACATTGGAACTGCCCCAGAGAACTATCAAGAAAGCCACCATTTTTTAAAGTCTTCAATCATCTCTTAGCAATTCTCAATGAATTTCAAAGTGTCTTGCAAGGTCTTGAAACTGTTTGACGAGAATATTCCTTCATCCCGATAAGCATGCCAAAATATGCCTTGTAAGCCTTGCTTAGCAAATGTTGCCATGCTGTACTGTCTGAGTAGAAAATCAAAGCAGGTGTCTTCCTCAGACCACGGATGAGGAAGATATTGGAGTACAAGGAATTCCCCAAAATGTTCACTAAAAATTAAAAAAAAGCTTCTGATAGCTTCATCACTGTATTTTGGGGCATCCATGGCAATCACAAGACTGAAAAGTATTTGAAAGTGGCTGAGACTATGCTGAAGAACTATAGTACAATGGGCTGCAAAAAAGATTTACTTGAAAAAAGAATGTGAATAAAAATGTGCAAATTTACCCTTGTACTATTAAAATCATCAGTGCAAAGTGAATATGGATTCAGTTAGAGTTTGAACTGCTTGTTGAATCCATTATTTCTGCTGCGAACCTTTTGGCCTCGCAGGGCCAAAGCTGCTACCACGCCTACTGAACCCATGCCCAACCAATCCAGGCAGCAGCAAGGGAAATCTGGGCAATGAAAGAAAGAAGGAAGGAAGTAGAGAAAGGATTGAAAGAAAGAAGGAAGGAAGTAGAGAAAGGATAGAAAGAATGAAAGAAAGAAAGAAGGAAGTAGAGAAAGGATTGAAAGAAAGAAGGAAGGAAGTAGAGAAAGGATTGAAAGAATGAAAGAAAGAAAGAAGGAAGTAGAGAAAGGATTGAAAGAAAGAAGGAAGGAAGTAGAGAAAGGATTGAAAGAATGAAAGAAAGAAGGAAGGAAGTAGAGAAAGGATTGAAAGAATGAAAGAAAGAAGGAAGGAAGTAGAGAAAGGATTGAAAGAATGAAAGAAAGAAGGAAGGAAGTAGAGAAAGGATTGAAAGAATGAAAGAAAGAAGGAAGTAGAGAAAGGATTGAAAGAATGAAAGAAAGAAAGAAGGAAGTAGAGAAAGGATAGAAAGAATGAAAGAAAGAAGGAAGGAAGTAGAGAAAGGATTGAAAGAATGAAAGAAAGAAGGAAGGAAGTAGAGAAAGGATTGAAAGAATGAAAAAAAGAAGGAAGGAAGTAGAGAAAGGATTGAAAGAATGAAAGAAAGAAGGAAGTAGAGAAAGGATTGAAAGAATGAGAGAAAGAAGGAAGTAGAGAAAGGATTGAAAGAATGAGAGAAAGAAGGAAGGAAGTAGAGAAAGGATTGAAAGAATGAGAGAAAGAAGGAAGGAAGTAGAGAAAGGATTGAAAGAATGAGAGAAAGAAGGAAGGAAGTAGAGAAAGGATTGAAAGAATGAAAGAACAAAGGAAGGAAGTAGAGAAAGGATTGAAAGAATGAGAGAAAGAAGGAAGGAAGTAGAGAAAGGATTGAAAGAATGAGAGAAAGAAGGAAGGAAGTAGAGAAAGGATTGAAAGAATGAGAGAAAGAAGGAAGGAAGTAGAGAAAGGATTGAAAGAATGAAAGAATGAAAGAAAGAAAGAAGGAAGTAGAGAAAGGATTGAAAGAATGAAAGAAAGAAGGAAGGAAGTACGGAAAGGATTGAAAGAATGAGAGAAAGAAGATTTGAAACAATAACTCAAAGCAAATTGATTTGATTATTTGTTTTGTTTCATTTATGTGTGTGAAAATGCATCAAATTTTCAACATTCACTGTGTTTTTTGTCATGAAATAAAGTCAAGATAAATTTGAATCTAAGCAATAATTATTTCACTGAATTGTTTGTGTCAGAGTTCTAAGGAAAATGTGTTCGTTCATCTTTGTATCGTCTTCACTTCAAAAGTTATTTAGGCACTCTTTCTTTTTAGGTGTCTGGTTATGGGTACACACTTAGTGTAATATAGGGTTAAGATGAACCCTGTGAGACATTATTATAGCCTGCTAACATGCAGAATCATAAAATAGACAATTCAAGGAATGAGAAAAAAACAGATGGCAAAATAAAATCCAGGAGTTTCCAATTAGACTAATATGTTTGTAGGTGTGCCCGTGCACTGTGTTGACATTCTCATGGAAAAGAAGAAAAAATGCCAAATTCATATGGAAGATGATTTTATCATCAAAATCTTTGCATCATTAGTAAGGAAACATATTGAAGCAGAAACTGATATAGAAATTATTTCTGTACATCCTGAAGAACTGGAGATGGTATATGAGATAAATATTGTAAAATGTTGTGACAAAAGGCAAACAAATCATCAAAACAATCAATTTGCCATAATTTTACATTTATACTTTAAAATTCAACAAGAATCAAATACTTATTGGATTTTCATAAGATTTTCAATATATATCTAATAAAGGATGAATTTTTAAGAAGTTCTCCATTCTGAATTTCTTGAAAAAAAAGATTCATTCCATGTGATTTCCCATGATATACCCCTGAATTTGTTTACTGATCAAATATACTTATAATTTTGGACCTTTCATTTTTACATGTGTTGAGAATCTATGGTGTGTATGGGGAAATGAATTCTGTTTAAATCTTTTTAATTAAACCCCAATATGAAAAAATACTGCCCTAGAAGCTTTTCTTATATAAACTTTTGTTTTGGGGACTGATTTTTAAGAGGATAATTTGGTGTGTAAAGAGTCTCCCCATATTTCTGTGAGACAAGAAAGGTAAAAGGACATGTATGTTGCTCATACTATAGTACACATAATTATCAATTTTTTGTTTCAATCATTTTCTTTCTTAAAAATAAAAATACTCATCTGGTATTATATCAGAAAGAAATAAGAAGACTGCACCTATAATTGAAAATGAAGGTTGAAGTGTGTGTTGATAGAAAAAGACAGCGGGCAAAAATAAGGTCTTTGAAAAAAAGAAATGGTATTTGTCACCTTTTCCGCTTTAAATTCAAGACATGTCTGTGTTCGATTTTGCTGCAATATATTCACCTGGAGAACAGCGTTTTTTCATCAATTTTGAAATTCTTTCTGATTACAGTCTTTTTCACCTTTTTTTGGTTTAGGGTTTGGTCAGTGTTTGGAGTAACGTTTAGCGTTCGCATTAGTGTTTAGGTTTAAAATTCATGTTTAGGGTTTGGTTGGTTATAGTATTAGTATTTGGGGGTAGTTACATACATCTATATGATTATAGATTGCGTTATATTACATAGAAACTTATTCCAAATTATCTCCTGTTGATACACACTTAATGTATCACTCATCCTAATCAACATATACAGAATAAACAAATGAAGAAAATGGGGCTGCAGTAGGAATCAAACCTGCCACTGATAGGGTAGCCGCTTCAGCTTACCATTGAACTAAACAGTTTGTAGTAATGCAAAGGCTGAAATATCTGTTTTCACATCAAATTCTCATTTTGTTTATTTTTGGTCTATTTGTTTCTTTCAACGCAACGGTTATGAACTAAGAAATGGATAGATGCAATCCGACAGAATGATTATTAAATTGCGTTATACTATACAGAAACTTTTTAAAAATAGAGTTCAAATGAGTTTCCATGTAATATAATGCAATTTATAATCATTCTGTTGGATCACATATATCCATTTCCTAATACATACATATGTATATGTATGCGTATGTATATATATATGAATAAATTAGAACAGAAAACTTGTTGTCATTATTGGGATGGTAGTTTACTCACTGAGAAAATTGTTCATGCTCTCCTTTTGTCCTGAATTTAACAGAGAAAAAGTCTCAATCATCATAGAAATATGCTCTGGGTTGGGAGGGGTTGATCTTAAATGCCGAAAGCTTTAAGAATAGTAGTCCAGCTACTGCTAATTCTACTGATATTGTAGGATAATAAAAGAGCCCATGGCCCAGAGGTTGGGAACCGGTGCATTCACTCTATTGCCTAAATGGACAGTTATTGAATCTGGGTGACTTTCTCTGTGCTCAGTGTCTTATCAGCCTCAGGTCCATCCCTGGCTATTGGCACCTCCATAAAACAGTATAAACATCATAAACCATTTCATTTAGAAAGAGGCTTGCTGATGATTTAAGATGTAAAGTGTTTTTATGATGACTGTTGGGTGCAATATCTGGCGGATATGGTAAAGCACTTCCAAGTGAAAGACAGAAAAAAAATGGTTTGGTCAATGCAGTGGTACTATTCTCAAGTCTTTGAATCGTTTCATCATTATCAGTCTGTCGGCATTCATCATTCGACATAGACTTTCCCCAAGATTTGCCAGACCTCACTATCATGGGCATCACGGAGCCAATATTTTCTGAACCTATCCAGTTTGTCTCACCATCTCATATCCTGCCGGCTTTGGTTCCATATATGGTCTCTAGGGATTCATGTTTTAAATTGTGATGTGCAGCAGTTGTCTGTCGTTCCTGCAACATGTCCAGCCTATTGCCATTTGAGTTTTCTTACAAACTCTATGATGTTTCTGAATCTTGTTTTTCCGTTAATATACTGTGCTGTCAAGTGATCTCTCCACGTGAGGTTGAGCATGATTCTCTCATGTACATGTTGCATGAATCTCAGTTTGCAAGTCAGTCTCTTGGTTAGATTCCATGTTTCAGCTCCATTAGTGATTATCAGTAGGGTACATTGTTTGGGATACCCTTCATTTTAGGACTAGTGGGATTTTTTTTGTTCAACCAAGAGCTTGCCAACCTAGTATGATTCTTTGCTTGATTTCTTCTTCTTTTGGCAACTTCATGGAGACTAACGGTCTTAGGTAGATGTCAAGGTCTACTTTCTCCCATTCTGCATTTTAATTTTTGACCATTGTGTCTTTGTCCCCAACATGTTTAGGCCACTATTTTCAACACATGGATATAAAATTGTGTCATGACAACAGATTTAGGACTTTTTATATTGTCAAAGTTTTTATCAATGATGAAAAAAATAAGTAATTCTTGCTGAAAAAAAAAAAGTTTCATGATAGATATGATTTTCAGATATTTTGTCCACTGATATATTAAAAAAAAAAAAAAGCAGAATTTTAATTATTTCCAATAACATTGAGGCTGGCCGTAAGCAGTAAAATAGCAGTCTAACAATAAAATGTTTCCTGTTCATCTTTCCATACAATCTTGGTTTTTGTCTGCTTCGTCTTCTCATACAATTTGGTGAACGGAAATATCTGAAGATTGCATTTTGGAAAATTTTTTTGCAGAATTCTGGATGAAAGTCTCTGAACAACATTCAAGAAAAGGTAAAAAGCAAAACCTAATTTCTGATACCATTCACGATCTCCTATCCGTGTGTCTGGAGTCTTGAAAATTACAAATTTTTTTCTTTGCCCTCATGTTTTCTATGGCTTTGGACGTCCCTGCTTCGGCTCCACATGGCACATTACTTTTCACACGGACGGTTTGGGATATGTGAAATTAACTTAGCAGCAACAACACTCAAAGTGGCATCATTCACTTCCCCTTGCAATATTCTATCCATAGCTAGGTAAGGAGAGATTGATCAATGCCTTTCCCAAGTGCATTAGTGCAAAGTGAACGCCAACTGCCTTGGCCAGAGTTTGAACTCAGCCCTTTGGCTCCATTCTCAGTGCTATCAGAATGGCTAACCCACATCTCCTAATACAGTTTCAAAAATTAACTAAAAAAAACTGTCATGTGATCAACATCTTTCGGCAGCATGTCGTATTGGGGCAAATCAATTAAAAAATTAGAAAAGGGGGTGATCAATGAATAAGTTACTTCTCTTGCTTTTTGTTAGGCAGTGATCACTGGAAAAGCTAGGGGATTAATTTAGAGTAAACTTACATTGCAAACTGAACACCCCTCTAAAAAGGTATTTGGGAGGAATTTCGAAAAAAAAAAAAAAAATTTTTTTCTAGACATATTAAGGAACATATGTTCAAAGCTATATTGATGTGACCTGTATGCATGATATATCTATATATAGACAGCTAAACCAACTTTGAAATGGAAGAAACCAATTTTGACTGTTTTGGTTGACAAAGTCGTAGCAGAAAAACAGGGTCAAGTTTAACATTCACTTTATCTTTCTTACTTGAACTTCACTTGAAAAAGTTTGTATTATTGCAAATGGCCATCTTCAAATCTGGGCAAAACTGCGTGATTTTTCAGGCAAATGAAGCCTTTTATCACTGTTTAACCTTAACCAAAGAGTTGTCATATGCTCATGAAAAAACATATCAAATTGTCAACATGGGTTTCTTCAGTTTTTAATTGAGTCAGGCTGGGTATCTATGCATATGTTGTACACCAATGGAACTATAGGGCAGGAAAATTTAAACATTAACTCATTATATCTAGAAAAATCATTCCACAGATTTATGGGGACTCAATTTACAATGTAAATTCATGCAGTTGGTCTCTTAGTTTGTGTCCAGACTTGTTGAGGTAAGAGAAATAACACATTCATTGATCGCACCTTTTCATAATTTTTGAATGATCACTCTCAGGCAGTTAGTAATATTATTTTTTTTTAGGTGTCTACTTCTAGTGGGGGTCTAACTTTTGATGTAAGTTTATGCTAAATTGGTTCTTTACTTTGTGTCTATGCTTGCTTTTTTGGAAATTTTGACATTTTACAGTCCAATAATTCCTTGGTTATTGACAATTAAGATTACCCATTATGTCACGCTTCTGTACTTCTCTCACTCTATATCTGTATCATTCTTTCCCTTATCCTTTCCAATTTTTCTTTGCCAGTCCATGATTTTATCTAAATCTTATGAAAACATTGATTAGATTTATATAAATAAATATTCTTATACCCTCGGTAAATAACCAAACTTTTCTCTCAGCCCTCTCCCTTTCTACTCTCTAAATAAATTGCATAAACCTCTTTTACCCCTCTCTCTATTTTATCTTCTTTTTATACTAACAAACTTTCAATTTCTTTTCTTTTTTTTTTCTTTTGAAATAAAGTAAGGAATATTTCAAACGAAATAAGTAATATTTTAATCATATAATCTGTACTTTATTCAGTGAATCTTATGAAAGAGAAAGCAGCAGAGTACAGAATGCCACTTACTGTAGCATTTGTTGACTTCAAGTTGGCTGTTATCTCAATGGAAATCCCCAAAGTCATCAATGCTATCATACAACAAGGAGTAGACCCAATATATATCAGAGTTCTGCAACATATCTACAGACAGCTGGAGAAAAAAAGGGTTAAGACAAGGTGGCACCTGCTCTCAAAAGATCTTCACAGACTGCCTTGAAATTATCTTCTGAAATTTAGATTGGACAAAAAAAAGAATTTCAATTGATGGCAAATACTAGTCCTAAAAAGAAGAGTACACAACCAAGCATCCTCTCGATAGTCACCTATGGAGCTGAAACATGGAATCTAACCAAACTGAGAACCAGACAACATGCACATGCAAGAATCATGCTCAACATCACTTGAAGAGATGACAAGACAGCACAGTAAATTTGGGGAAAACAGGAGTCCGAGCCATAATGGAAACCATTAGAATACTGAAATGGCAATGGGCTAGCAATGTTGCAAGAATGGCAGGCAACAGATGGACCTCATGACTCACACACAACATGGATCCCCAAAAATTAAATGTGGAACCAAAGCCGGTAGGTTATGAAATGGCAAGACAAACTGGACAAGTTCGGGAAATATTGGCTCCACACTCATAATATAGAGAAGTGTGGCAAATCCTGAGGAAAGTCTATGTCTAACGATGGGCAATAAATAACTGATGATGATGATAAACTCTCTATAATATTAGACAAACTAATTGGACTTATTTTCATCAAGGTAATTCAATTTTATCAGCACAACAGTTTAATTTACCCGATAAAAAGAATAATGTGGGTGGCGATGAATCATGATTTCCTTTTGAATGCTGGTTTTGTATGATTCCTTTTATAACCTAAAACTTCAAATGGATTGGTCTATGTGAAATAGAATAACATCACAAATAAAACAATTAAAATATAGTAAAATATATGAAATAAACTGTTGTGACATGACAATGAAGATTACTGCGCAGAAATGACCGATCACACATTAAAACAGCTTGAGTTTAGTTGAGACTTGAGAAAAAAACTTCAATATAGAATACTTGAATCATTGAAAAATAAATTAGCTTATAGAATAGCTTTAGACTCCTCATTGTCGATCCACACATAAATAACCCTGTCATTTTTGACAGGTATATGCTAGAAGTTTTAATACGATGCTTACGAATCTTGGAAAAATCATCACAAAAAACTTTCAAGGTATCAAACAACCTTACAAAAGGAAAACTAATCTCTAAGCAAGACAAATGTTTCACTCTCAAATACATCTTGTCTTTTTTTATACAAATATCATCTGAAGCCTTAGAGTACTTGCTTAGTCTTTCCTACTCAGCCTAGTATTACTAGATTTAAAAAAGATTGTCAGTAAGGAAAAGTCTTGGGTTTATTCAAAGAGATTCATGGTATTTTAATCAGTGTCCTTGTGTTTCATATGAGTTGAATAACAGTAATTTGTTATTGTTTTTAAGTAGATTCACATTTTTTCAAAGGAATTTGAGGTAGGTTTTATCAGGACTCTGGCTCCAGTACATTTTCCTGGGGGTTGCCTGCACACACACACATACACACACACAGAGATGGGGAGCATAAAATTTTCCCAACCATTCAAACATGTATTCGACATCTCTTCAGTCACTGTTATTTAAGCATCCCTTATCCTTATCTTCAAAGTTTCAATATAAGGAACTGTTGAAATAAACATTGTCATCAGAGTTCTGCAATATATCTACTGACTCAGCAGTTCTATTATCTGCCAACATCAAAACCCTGAGCCCTTCTATCTCAAAAAAAAGAGCAAGACAAGGTGACATCAGCTGAGCCAAACTCTTTAGACTGGACAAGTAAAAGAATCAGAATTGATGGTGAATGCCTAAGTAAACTAAAATTTGCTGATAATATCGTTGTCTTTGACGTGAACCTTCATGAAGTCCAGATAATGTTTCAGAAAATGAACAAAGAAAGCAAAAAAGTAGGTCAACTTCAGTAAAACTAATCTCATGTGCAACAAATATTGAGGACAAAGACTCCATGATCAAGATAAAAAATGCAGAGCAAAAAAAAGGTAGTCCACTATATTCACCTGGGACAATGAATCTCGATGAAATCCTCAAAAGAAAAGATCAAACAAAGAGTCACCCTAGTTTGACTAGTTTTGGCCGAACAAGCCAAAACTTCAAGGACAAAAGCAGTCAGAGATATCATAGAAACCATTGGAAAGCTAAAATGACTATGGACAGGCCATGCTGCGAGAATGTTAAATAATCACCAGAGATCATATGCAAAACTTGGGCCAACAGAAAATAAAATGGTGTAATGATTTCCACAGGTCCAGGATATTGTTATCTTGTTCTCTGTGTGAAAAGAATAATGGTGGTGTGGACCTGATAGTGACGGTAACAGTAGCAGTTGTGAATAGTTGGAGATTTTTTAGTCAAAATAATGGGTATAAAAAATTGATTGCTATGGTGACTGAGAATCAATGTAGGTCACTATCCAGTAAAATACTAGCTGGATATATATATACATACATATATGTGTTTATGTGTGGGTTTGTGTGTTTATGTGTGGGTATGTGTGTTTATGCGTGGGTATGTATGTTTATGTATGTATGTATATGTGTATGAGTGTGTGTTAGAAGTAAATTATCTTAAGCACCCAGTTTTCAGAAAATTGGTAATACTAAATGAAAATGATTCATTTACCCTTCATGACGTCTCTAAAAAATATGTGATCACCATCGCATTCAACTACCAGTAATATTTAGTAAAATGTGTCTGAGGTGATGCCCAAGATTTCTGGGACAAAGAGCACGTATGAATTGAATGTAATATAGACTTTTTGTACAGTATCCTTTGTGAGATGATGAGCAAACAATGACAACAGATTCTCTTGCAAAAGAAGGCAGAAATTAAGTGTTGAGGTAATTTTTTCAAGGTAAAAGTGACGTAAGCTCTGTGGTTCAAATATATATATATATATATATATATATATATATATATATATATATATATGTATATACAAATATGAGGGATTTCTGTGTAAATAAATATATCGCTTAAATTCAGCCTTACTGAATGTCCAGTTCCGTAGTCCAGAGGTAGGATATCGGTCTGCGGGTCTGAAGTGAAGGTTTTAATTCTGCCACGTGGTACTGGATGGGTTAATGGAAAGTCTATAGCCACACCGAAGAGATGTAATACATCGAAACAGCTGTCCGTGGACACACAATAATATATATACATATATATATATATATGTGTGTGTGTGTGTGTGTGTGTGTGTGTGTATGTGTGTATGAGTATGTATAGTGGAGGATAGTGTAATGGTTATCAACATGGAAAACAATGTTTTCTTGAACTGAGTTTGAATTTCTCCTGATGCCATTTATGATCACTTACCACTCATTTTCTTAGGAAAGGCATGAATTCACATCCCTGTGCTCTACAGCATCAATGGTTATCCTGATGAAATGCCTTTTTTCTGGCATGCCACAGTTGGATGATAGAAAAGAGAGTAGGTGAATGAGAGCTTTGGAAAATATCACTCTCCCATGACTACCGCCCAGGTAATAATGAGTGAGAAAAATATTTGTTACAGCCATTGTTAACCTTAACACAAGCCAGCGTGAATATATAAAGAGAGAGAGGCACACCCATACATCAGAAGATAGATAAATTAATAGATAAACAAATGTTACATACCTTTCCCAAGGACATTAGTATGATGTAATTCTGATTGCCAGATGCTAGATTCTGAGACAATAGAACCAGTTCCATTTACAGCCCTATTGCATGCAAATAATTAGTGCATCTGTATGGAAGAAGAAAAAGAATTGTTTTTTTTGCTTAATGAACCCCTGACTGCTAATATGATGTGTCACTCAAGAAAACATATGGAGTGAATTGTCCATAACGTATCAAATAACAGGTCTGGTTTCAGTTCCTTGTTATCTTCTCCTCCAATATAAATAAAGCAGCTTTACTGATCTGAGTACACAACTCAGATCCTGTCTAAAAAGCATCGTGCTCATCTTTAGGAATTTTTTTTCTCCCCATGTTAGTTTTTGACAGCACATCTAAATCTAATCTGCTTCTAAAGCAAAAAAAGATGTTTGTGCGGAAATTCCATATTTCTCTTCTGTAGATACTTGCCAAGCTTAGCCTAGTCTGGTGCAGGGTTAGGATTTAATTGAATGTTGTATGGACTTCTGCCAGGACCTTCAACGAGCAGTATCTTTTATGAGCCTGTGTGCCAACAACAATCGAGGAACTACTTTGCAGGATAATGTAGAAATTAAGCTTTAAGCTAATATTTTTCTGTGGTCTAATTTTTGAACTTCTGGTCAGCGCAAGCCCACACATATCTATATATGCATATATATGTGAATAAGGAACAAAATTTTGCTTTAATCAAATTAACGGTAGTGAGCAAAACAATGGCAATGATTCGTAAATAAATGGGATTTGAATTCACACCCATAACCATGGGAGCACCTATGTAGCCTAGGTATACACTAACCAACTGAGCCACCAGTACTCTGACTGTAGACAGAGGTTATAATAACCACCCTTGAACCATACTTTCTCTTTTCCGACCGCTGACCGGTTTTGTTTATGTGTTCTGTTAGTCTCAGAACTACAGTTATATGTGTAGAAATGGTTAGTTTAGTGCAGCAGAGGTGAACTATAAGTAAGCTCTAGACTGATTATAATACCAAATGGTCTGTTTAACTATTCTTCGGTGACTAATTACTATCCCCCCTGACTTATTAATTTTGAGAAAAATTTCCAATGTTCTTGCTCTTATACAGTTAGAAAAACTGAATAAAGAAAGCTAAAAAATAGGTCTTCATATAAACTTCATTAAAATCAACATCATGCACAACAAATATTTTGAAGAGAAAGACCGAACAATCAGATTGCATGATGATTTGGGCGATTTCAGGAGGTATGGGCACCATGACTCCCATGATTGAGAGACCAGGTAGGTTTGAAGGAATGTCTATTTCCAAGAATAGACATTAAAAGGTTGATGATGATGATGATGATGATGATGATGATGATGATGATGATGATGATGACGACGACGATGATGACAATGATGATTATGATGATGATGATGATGATGATGATGATGACGATGACGATGATGATGATATCATCATCATCATATCCTCATTTAGCTATTCCCATGAACTAAGTAATTGATTTCAGTCCGGTATTATAACCATTAAGCAATTCCCATACAGTAAGAGATGATCATTTTTTGTCCAATATAACCATTGAAATTTTCCTATTCAGTGATACAATATCAATTCAAGTTGGATGTTATAAAAAGTGGCATATTCCCAAGTAAGACCTCATTATTTTAATTGAACTATACCCATGCTGCAAATACAAAACATTTTCAGCCCAGTGTTGTAACTATTGGGCTATTCTCATGTAGCAAGACCTCATCATTTTGCTATCCGGTGTTATTATTTTATTTAAAATATTATTTATCTAATTCAAAATAATTCTCATTTAGAAAGAAATAGGGAAAAAAAGGTATTGCGGTAGTTGACTGAAAGGATAGAAAGAGGGGAGGGAAAGGGTTGTTTAATTGAGGGGGGGTAAGAAGGGAGTGGACAGGAAAAAAAGTTGGGTAGTAAGAATGTTTTTGTAAATGAAACTTATCCATGTTTGCATAATATTTAGATAAAAGCATGGACCAGCGACAAAAATTGGGGTCGAGGGATAAGTCTGGAAATGATACAACACAGGCATTGATTTAGAGAAGATCAGAGGCAGATGAAATGATAGATAATTTTAGTTATCAGCAGCCAAGAAGTTTTCACGGGTCTAGCTAGTTTTTCATAATTTTTTTACGTCTAAAAATGGATATTGTTTTCGTTTGTAATTGCAGTACCAATGGTAAATCATGGGTCACAGCTTAAAAATATATAACTCAAAACTGAAAAGGGTTATTTAATGTTTTAGTCAATTAGTATATGACTATAATTTCACCTTATTTTCTTTTATAGGAAATAGCGAATATTTTAATGTAATGTTTTAATGTATGTAATCAAAGTGTTTTCTGTAAAACTTGGAAAATATGCCTGATTTAAAATTCATATCTCATAAATATTGAGTTTATTCAGTCACTAAAATACTCTGACAAAACATATAAACATCCAACAATCTTATGGCTTTTTAAAAATAAGAAGAGCCAAGAGGAGAAACGAGAGGAAAGTTTTAATATTTATCATTATTACTTGCAATAATGCCAGATGTTGCCTGAGGGGAAAAATAACAGCAAATATAACAACACTGTTTCACTCTTCTGTATAAACATAAAAAAGAAAAAAATGGAGAAAAAGTTCTCCTCGATTTTGACCTCTAAGAGTGGAACAAAAGGTTCCCCTTCAATTTTGACCACTAAAAGTGAAAGAAAAAGGATTTTCTTCGATTTTGACCCCTCAAAGAAAAAATTTCCTCCTCTTGGATTTTATCCCCTAAATGTGCATAGAAACTTTTCTCTTGATTTTGAGCCTGAAATTGAACCTCCTTCAAGAGAGAAAAAAGATCTTTTGTCAAAAATGAAAACAAAATTTCCCCATCAATTTTGACCCTAAGAGTCAAAAGAAAATATAATATGGTAATATTTTCATGAAGGCAATTTAATTTCATCACCACCATAGCTCAAAAGAAGCATATGGGTGTGATGATTCATTATTTCCCTTGGAATGCTTGTTGTGTTCATAACAATAAGTTTCACCAAGTTTAATTGTTTCTGCAAATTTCCTTGATTTTCAAATTTTGTACCACCAAGAGATTTTTCAGTTTTATTTTTTCTGTCAAAACAAAACAATTTTTTTCTTCCTGTCAATATTGTACGTTTTTACTTCCCATGTACTTGGCCAAACCTTACTGTAAATCTTTTTCTAACGACTTAGTTACTAAATTGTGTAGCTAGCCATGATCCCCTACCCTCACCAGCTTGTTCAACCTTCCACCATGCTTATTAAATTGTGACAGATTTTCCGACCCCCCCCTCCCTGTTTATTCAGACCACACCCCTGTTAATTAAGTTGTGACAGATTTTCCACCCCCACTGCTTATCCCCACCCCTGCCATGAAAATTAAGCACCCCAAGTAGCTTTCCAAACATCACTTTATGACAGGTGCTTCTTTAAAGTAATAGTATAAGAGGAGCTCGAATTGGAATTTCTAACATGGAAGGGACGCACTATTATTAGACTGAGATTAATTCTTGGTATGGTGTGAATCGGTAATAAGTTTTCTTTTATTATCTCATAGTTTATAAAGTTATGACAAAAATTTTATGATTTTAAAATCACTTTTTGCAATAGCAAACCACCAACCAAAACTGTCATTCAATGAGTCTTCAGTTTTTAGACTGATTGGCTGGCTGGCTGGCGGGCTGGCTGGCGGGCTGGCGGGCTTGCTGGCTGGCTGGCTTACTGGCTGACTGGCTTGTTGACTGGCTGGCTGGTGGGCTGGCTGTAAATGTACTGAGTGTGCAGACTGTACCAATGGAGATAAAAGGTTGAAAATTGAAACAATTACCCCCTTTTTTGTTTCTGGAAAATCCCTAACATGGTATGATATCATAAGACGTTGGATTCGTGACGGATTTTAATGAGTGACTAACCAGATCTGCCAGTCCTTATTTTTGATCCACACTGCTTACAAATAAATGCTCAGAGAATGATGATCAGTGCATAGCAATAAGAAGCGACTGTAATTGAGACATAAAGAAATCATCCTCCTAATCATTTTCATCAGCAGCCTTTTAGCATCTGTTGTTAGATACAGTCATTCCCCAAGATTCACCAGTCCTCTCTATCATGGGTGTCACAATGCCAATACTTTCTTAATTTGTATAGTTTGTCATGCCATCTTATTCTCTGTTGGCCAAAGTTTCACGTATGATCTGTGGAGATCCACGTTGTGAGACGTGATGTCCAGTAGTTGTTGGTCATTCTTGCAACAGGACCAGTTCATTGTACATAGATTTCAGTTTGAGGGCTATTCTTTCAGTTAGGTTCCATCTTTCAGCTCCATAGGCAACTATTGAGTGGATGTATTGGTTATATATCCTTCTTTTTTGGATTAATGGGATTCTCTTGTTCTTGAAGGGTGTGCTAGCTCTACAAAAAGCTTGCCAACCGAGAGTGATTCTTTGCTTGATTTCTCCTTCTTTTGAGGATTTAATATGACCCTTTCTTATCATTGTAATTTTCTCAGCTTAAAGTAATAGAAATTTTTGATTCGTTAATTGAGGAAGAAGGAATTATCAGGGAAACAGCAGCCATGAGTTATTGATAATGTCCCTGAATATTTTCAATTTGCCATCACATTCAGTAACTGAACAACCATTGCATCAAAATTTGAAGAAAAATATGGTCAGAATAATTTCTTTTTATGACATCACCAGTGTTTTTCAATCAATAATATTTAGAATAGAGTAAAAAAAACATCTTGAAATATCTAGGTTCTCCAAAATAGATGTTATTAATAAACCTGCCAAAAAAATGTTCTTTTAAATTCTTTAGAATGGTTCTATGTAGTGCTGATGTCAATTTTCAAGACTGTAGACAAAAAGATATGGCCAGGAGCATTGGAGCACACAAACTCATAGACAAATACATAAACAAATGCACATACAAACACACAAGCATACACAAACATAAAAGGAAAGAACCTTTTATCACCCTTGATGGCTACAGTTGTTCAATTCTCTGTACACAAAGAAAAGAAAGCTGTCTCTGGTCTAGGTGATTGACTTTTACATTGGCCAGAACAGAGGCACGGGCAAGGTAGGCAGGTAGATATAGGCCTATGATTTTGTATGAGTGTGTGGAGTGGGAATCTCCCCTCGAGGCAAAGGCGGCCTCTTCGGTAAAGAATATTGTTATTGTAAAGAAAACTAAGGAAAGACTGTTTAGCCCAAAATATCAATATCAAGTTTAAGTTCAGGAGCCGTAAGACAGATTGGAAAAAAAAAAAAAAAGAAGTTCAAATATCTCAAGATGCTGTGCATGGCAAAAAGCCAATGATAGTTATCGACCTGGACAAAACAAATGGTTCCATTCTAAATTCCTTGAGATTTGCTGGGTATAATATTCACATTAGAGCGGCTGGAGTGTACCGCAGCCAAGATGTTATGATAGAGTGACAAAGATGAGGATATTAATCCAAAAGAATGATTGAATACTAATAAATACCTTCTGTCAGCAATTCAGACAGAAATTGTCAGAGGGAAAGTCAAAAAAGTTGCCTGATGAAAAGCATTTATTCAACCAATAATAATTTGATAGGTAATGCTGGCTTCGAGTCTATCATCACTCATTTTGAACACGATCTTCATGAATAGCGAAGGGGGGGGGGGAAGAGAATGGAGATGATGGTGTCTAAATCTCCCTTCATCACCATCTTAAAAAAATTAGAAGTAACCTCCTATTCAGAAACAAGCGACTGGATAACCAAGTGACAGCCCATACATTAAGTTTATTAATTTATATAAAGTCGTAATATTTGTAGGCTATTGGAATCAAGAAACAAAAGAGAGAGGGCAATACTGTGCTTGCATCTCAGTTTATAATCAAAGATGTACATTAATCTTAGTTTCTTGTAAAAGAGTATTACCGTTACTATTCGAGTATAATGAACATCCATCATTATTGGCTATGAAATCCAGGAAAATAAAAATATCTCTTGGTTATGATATGCACTGACTTTTCTGAATTTGTAGCAACTAAATTTAACCTTTGTCCAACTTTTACCTGGTTCATATCAGCTAGAAATATGCTTTTATATAATCTACATTGTTTTGAAACACAAAATTTATGCAGTGTTTAGAGCAAACTGAAATGTGCTAAATATTAATAATGAACAAAACATTTTGAACTATTCTCGAGTTTGGTTAATGATTTAAACAATTTGTCACACGTTAGGTAGTTTGGACCATAGATTTGATTCACTTTCAGTCATGTTGTTCTGAATATCAACACACACTTGGTTAGTAAAAGACGAGTAATATTTAGTTCACTCAATAAGTCTTAGTTTTAGAAATATGAAAAAATATGGGCATTATATTCAAATAATGATGGATATATGATTCTTGAAAACAAGCCACTGTTCAACTAACAAATAACCTAAACATTGTAGGACAAGAAACATATATGATAAGAAGATTGTTATGATCATTATAATTACCAAATAAAAATAAACAAAATTCATTCATTCAGTCAGTTAGAAATGTCTGTATTCCCCAAAACATAGGCATTTTGGAACTCTCTATAAGGAGGCACAAAAGATTTGATTTTACCAAAATTAAACACATTCTGCTCAAATTTGGTGGGGGCATTTGCCCCCTTTGATCTCCTGGCTCATATAACTATGTCCCAAAATGTAGATAAAACAACTCATTTGGAAGTTAGATGGTAGGGTGAAACTTGATGGTGTAATTCAGATCTTGAGAATATTCTGAAATTTCATTGATTTTTATTCAAACGTTTGAAGCATTTGTAGACACTATCCATGAGAAGAATTTCATAAGGTTAAAGTAACTTATAAATTTGGCAATATTCAGTGATTTGTACAGTTTTTTGTTTTTTTAAACCAAAGCTGAGTATGATTGTGACCATATTATGATTCGTTTTCTCTCTACAATACGGAACTATTGATTAGCTAAGGCTAAATAAATTGCTTTGATCTCTCCCAGAGTTTGGCCTTCTGAGACAAATTCTTTGTGGACATGAATCACAGCTCAAGAATAATGAACTTAGTTAATGAGGTTCTCTGACATCTTGGGCCACACCAATTAAGAATCTATGCACAGACTTGAACATCAGCACCAAAATATTGGCATACATACAAGCATACATACATTGAGTATACATATAATATCTCAATATCTACATTTTTACGATAGCCTTAACATGAATTGGTCAATTCATTGACGTGTGTCTGATTTAGAGTCCCTCACTCAACAACTTTATCTCAGTAATTATGTGATCAAAAGAAATACAGACTGATTTCCTAATATAGACACAGGCATTTCATAATATGACATGCAAATATGCATAAACTGATGTATATATCATATAGATATACCTTGATCAGTGCAGTTAATTCATACCAAAATTTTCCGTATTGTTCAAAACCACACTATTCAAGGTCTCATTTTAAATCATATTATGATTTAACGTTTTTTCTAGCTTATACTTAGTTACAATAATTTGTGCACCAATATCGTAACCATACTACATCAAAACCGGCATTAATCAAAACAGCTCTATTCAAGATATTACAGTACATCTATTGGTAATTTATCTGGTCTATCTTTATATCTCCACAGCTGATATAGATGCAAAGTGCTTACCAAAAGTTGTGGGAATTTGACCATAAAAACTATTACCTTCGATACTATGCAGTTCTAAGTTGACAATTTTTTTTATAGTACTTCATAAATAAGTATATGTTTGTATGTGTTTATACAAATACAAATAAAAATTTGTATACCCTAATGGTGAAACTTGAGCAGCTCACACATTTGGGTGAAGACTCACATACCTTGTTTATAAATTCCATAGTTGTATATAGCAAAAAATATAGGCACATCAAACGTGTATTACGACTGTTTCTAAACCACTAAAATTTGTGCTTTTACTAAACTATAAGGATAAACTATATAGACACAATTTCATTGGAAGATTGATTCCCGAGGAATTTTAAAATCTGGCAAAAATCAGCACATTATTTGATTTTAATAAAATTTTCAGTAAAGGATGAATTTTCAAAGGTTCTCTGCGATTGCAGAGAGTGCCTACACGACCTAATGCTAGATGAACTAAATGAAGAGAGCAAGAAAGTTGGTTTCAGCAAGATAAAGATCATATGCAATAACAACATCAGAAATAAAAACATTAAGATCAAAATCGAGGATACAGAACAAGAGAAAGTAGATCACTACATCTATCTAGGACAAGAAATCTCCATTAGACCCTCAAAAGAAGAAGAAATCAAGTGAAGAATCACTCTAGGATGGCAAGCCTTCAAAAACAAGAAGATCCCGTTAATCCAAAAAATAGGGGTGTATAACCAATGCATCCACCCAATAGTCACTTATGGAATTGAAACATAGAACCTAACCAAGAGACAGACCCGCAAACTGAAAAGCATGCAATGTGCACATGAAAGAATTGTGCTGCGCCTCACATGGAGAGACCACGACACAGCATAATACACCTGGGAAAATACAGGAGTCAGGGACATGATAGAATCCATTAAAAATCTCAAATGGCAATGGGCAGATCATGTCGTAAGAATGGCAAACAACCGATGGACATCGTAACTCACAACATGGATCCCCAGAGATGACATGCACAGCTGAGGCCAGCAGAGTATTAGATGGAGAGATGAGATAGACAAATTCAGAAAGTACTGGTTCTGTGACGCCCACACTACAGAAGTGTGGCAAATCCTGGGGAAGATCTATGTCCAACGACAGATGTTAAAAGACTGATGATGATGATGATGATGATGATGATGATGATGATTTTTCAAATAAATAATTTTTCACTCCAAATAAGGGGAAAAAGAATTTTTCTTTTGTTTTATTCTTACCATTTTAATGATTTATTTTATTTGTACATTGCTGTTCTCATTGATTTTTACACATCCTACAGATAAATCCCTCAGGATATTAATCATTTTTACCTTTTTTATAAAAGCACTCCAGAATGGCTCTAACTTGGAGTCTTACTTTGGAAATTGAAAAACAGGATAATTAAGTAAAATATTTTTCTTCTGGGCAATTATTTTAGTTTTTCCCGATTAATCATAATTTAGGCTTTTGATCTGGGAAGAAGATCTTTTACTTTATATTATAAAAAAAGATTTTTCATCATTTTTATCAATTACACTCAGTTTGAGCAGTTCCTGAGCACTTTTCCAAAAGGGTAAACATTATAAATATCTCAAGGGATTCATCTTTTAGTTGTGTAAAAATCAATGAAAACACCAAGGTATAGAAAAAATAGATCATCAAAATGATAAAAGGTGGGGTAGGAATCATATGAATAAATTGTTCTTTTTAGATGTTTGGAATGTAATATCATTTTTATAAAAATGTGTCCTTTAATAAATAAGTATCCAAATCATTTTTTTTAAAATCGAATACTAAACTGATTTTTGCCAGATTTTGAAATTTCTCACATGTTGATTTTCTGGCAAAATTACGTTCATATTGTTCATAATTATCTAACATAAATAGATGAGGGTATATGGTTGTGTGTGTGTATTTGTTTGTGTGTGTGTATGTGTGTGTGCACAAAATGGTATGGTCATATATAAAAAATACTGAGAATATATAATCTGAATATATATGCATATATATCAAAGAACAAACTAGTAATTAAGTATCCAATGTGTGGTGGGTTTATTTTATAAATTGCTCTATACATTCAACATTGAGTCAAGTTAAAGTAGAGCTTTACTAAGGACATGATAATTATTGAAAAGTTCTTTGAAAATGACTGAAAACAGTCCAAAGTGCAAGGAAAATGATGAACATAAAAATTTTTGACATTATCAACATTTCTTTGACCAATAAATCAAACAATTGATCCGCAGACAGGAGAAACTAAATAAAAAGTTAACTTGACAAAATTTGTCCGTCATTTATGTTTAAAAAGAAAATAGCTGCTGAAAAACACATTATATGTCTCTCTCTCTCTCTCTCTCTCTCTCTCTATATATATATATATATATATATATATATATATATATATATTGTGGAAATGTTGACAATATAGGAAAGGAAAAAACTAGAGGCTACTCAGTGCATTTCAACTTAATCATTTATCAAAAATTGTAATTGCTTACATATGTTTCGGCTGTGGTCCAGGGTTTGACCAGAACTTTGAATGCAAAAGTGGATTTGTGAGAAATGGTGAAAATCACTTTTCACCCCCCCCCCAAACAACCTCATCTACTAAAAAGGACATCCACTGGTCTAGAGACCCAACTTGATATCAGAAAAACTCTTTCCCTCCAATAGATAGCAATAAAAAAAACCCGCTTGTCTCCACCTACACCCAACAATTTCTCTACCCTAACTACCATCCGGGCATTCCAGTAATTTTCACCATTTCCCTGAGACTAAATTTCGCTTTCGAAGCTCTGATGAAACTTGGGATGATGGGTAAAGCGTGTGTAAGCTATTACATTCTTTAATAGAAAAAATTGAGATATACTAAGTAGACTCATGTTTTCTTCATTTTTCACAATGTCAACATTTTCATAACATCCTGTCAGATGTACATCCTTTCCTGATTTAAGTTGTAAAATTAGATGATTAATTCAGAACTAAGCGACATCTCAACTTTCACGTTTTTATGTAGCAAATTCTTCTCTTGCACTTTGACAGAAAATAGTTTTATAATGATAGGTTTACTTAGATAACAGCTTTTCTTAATATTTGGGGTCAAAAAGCTCCCCAAAACATTATGTGATCTAGGCAATGTAATGTATGGTTTAAATTGGAAAAAATCAGAACATAATTTTTCTCTCCACAAATCACTTCAATGAAGTCTCCAGAACACCAAGCTCAAAGTCCTAAGAAGCCCTTGTTGAAAATCTAAGATGATGGTCATCTTGAAAAATGGTCGCTGATTTGACCATCCTAAGTTGTTTGTAGCCAGAAAACCCATTGTTTGTACAGATGACATGATATATTGCTGGAAAGAAAATTTTGTCAGCTTTCTAACAATGTATCTCATCAGTTTGTATCTGATGTGCAAAAGAGATTAATAAATGTTGTTAATGAATTTTAATGAATCTGGATGTTTTTTTTAGATATGATTTAAGCTGATTGCCAAAATCCTACTCTCAAAAAATGATAACTTTCACTTTCTAATGGACAGTGTATACTGGAATACCTACCCTCACGTTATTGGCAATAACTTCTTTTGCACAAAAGATACAAGCTGTCAATATGCAATATCAATGATATTTCATATTCTGAGTACAAACATTGAGATTTGTCTACATATACATATAAATATATTGGAAAGAGAATTTCATCGGTGTGTGCTAGAATACCTACCTTCACATTTTTATCTATAACATTTTCTGCACAACAGACACAAATTGTCAACATACATGTAGACAAAATTCTCTTTCCAACAATATATCATATCCACTGTACAAACATTGGGTTTTCTGGTCCCAAATAATTTAGGAAGGTAAAATTCATGGTAATCTTGAATTTTCAATAAGGATTTCATGGCTTTTTGTGTGGTATTCTGGAGACTTCATAGAAATGTATTGGAAAAAAAAAATTTTGTTTTAATTTTTTCTAATTTCATCTCCAAATTAGGCCAGTTTGCCTATGCTAATGATGAGAATGGATCACTTTAAAGATCTAAACATTACAGACTTTGTATGAATCTCATTTTGATGCCATTATCTGAAAGTCTATCAGGCAAAATTTAAAAAATTTCTTTACATAGAATTATGAATAAGTCAGGCTATGAAGCAGAGATCCCACTTGTATAATATTCTATTTGGTTTGGTTAAACATTACAATTGGAATAGTGAATTTTGCTTTGAGGGCCAAATAATTATGGAATCACTGCAACCCCACAAATGGCTTGTCCAATCAATCATTCAAATGAGTAACAATTTTGCTTGTGCGTGTTGCCTATGTGTCTATCTAGGAGAATCTCCTCACACTCCTGGTCATATTTTGGGGGCTATAACCTTGAATATTCACACGAGTACACCACTAAGCACCATCTAAAAAAGTTTTTTTCTCTAAAAAGTGCATTCGGGGATTCCTATAGTAATTTTGGACCATATTACAAAATCTTGTATCGGTATTTTTTAAGATAATCTTAGACAAAAGATCTATTTTCATTCAGATAATTTTTCTAGAAAATCAATTCTGGTACACATATAGGCTGTGGTAGATCATTCATGTGAGGTATATATCTAGGTTATTAAAAAGATGTGTCTCCATATACAATGGCATGCTTCAATACTCCTCTGGTTCTACACAATATCACAAACTATTAAAATAGCAGGACAAAAATGATACAAAAATGATACAAAAATGAGATTTGAAAGTTGAAAAAAATTGTTTTGAAATGAGCGAAGAATTCAATCTCTGTCGAAAGAAGCAAAATGGTTTACAGAGAGCCGACGAAGAAAAATGATTTTTTTTTCAAATTTGAAAATCATTTAGAACTTTTTTTTTCTTCCTTCTTTAAAAAAATGTGTCGGACCGCAAAACAGGAGAAAGGAGAAGATGTATGTGGGAGAGAGAAAAATGAAATGTGAGATGTGGAGCATCTTCCCTGCCCTGAAGACAAATTCTTCTGATTTCATCACCTTCAAGTTTTCTTCTCGGTTTAACAACTCAGGGCACAGGAGACAGCGTAAAACTCAGGGTACAGGAGACAGTGTAAACTTGCTTGTTTATCTTTCACCAGACATATATTGGAAAAGTCTTAGTAGATGTATCATTGATTTTCCTACGGAGGTTTGACAATTCGTCAACAAGTATACTATTTTGGCTCAACTTGCACATTTATCTTGAAGTTTTTGCTAACACTCCTTTGATGAAGAGTGTTTGCCTGAAAAACCTGAAGAGAAAAAAAACAGAAAAATACAATCTTAGTATTTTTCAATGAATATTTTTAGCAAAACAGTTTGTTTTTCCTCTTTACCCGGATACTTAATCCTCACAGGAATATAGAAAAAGATTCATCTTTGCGTCTTGTCTGCAAATTTGTAAAAATCAAAAATATTTTTTTAAAAATGTGTCTTGTTAGCAACGTGAAATATTGTTCGTTAATTCTGATAAAAAAAAAAAAAACTAAAAATACCTTATGTAATTACTTTATAAATCCTGAATATTTGTAAATATGTTTTAAAAAAGTCTCGATATATATGATTTGTCTTACAACAAGTGCTCACATCTTGTTTGTCTTGTGATTATTGTTTGGTACTTCGTACATGAGAGAGTCAAAAATATAGTTTCCAGGCTGCATGATTTCAGAAAATTTTTTTGTTCTCTGTCAAGGTTGATAATGTGGGTAACAGCATTTTATTGCTATTGTCTGGGTAGGAGAGATTGTAATAAGAATGTGGTTAGCCTGTGGTCGCTTGCTGACTCCTTGTCGTCAGAATGTTTTGAGAAGGTATCTAGAAATGGGAAGCAGAGTTGGCACAAGGGTTTGAGGCACCCTTGGCAAGACTCAATATTTGTGCCCCAAGTTGTAATCTAGTGACTCTTTTTTTTAGTTAAGAGTGCGCCTCAAGGACTTTTTTCCCCTGTAGGCTACTCTCTGTTGGCCAACTGGACAGACTGGCCCTTGTGTAAGGAAAGTGTATTTATGCCTGGTTAGAAAGAATCTTTCCAAAAAAAAACCCCAAAACATTAGAATTCTTAAATTATCCACTTTTTTTTTAAGCTAGGAAACTTTATGTGAAATATGGTCCCTAAGAAATTTAGCAAGTCTCTGTATTTTGGATTATGTTTTCATTGGATTTTAAAAAATATTTAAAACTCTTGACAATGATGGAATAAGAACTTACTGATGTACAAAATTGAAGAGGAAAACATAAAATCATTTTCATGAAGTAAAATCTCTAAAAAAAAAACATATTAATAAAAAAAGATCCAAAATGTGAAAGCCAAGATGAGGCATTGATCTGAGAGATTCTTGTTTTTATATGTTCTATTTCACAAAGTTCGACACGAAAAGAATTGCTTCTTCACGTGATTTTCAAAGACACCGTGCTTTTCATTAAAATTCATCCCGGTTTTTTCAATAGTTGTTTCTAGTATTTTCACAATATCATTATAACTCAAAAAAAAAATTTAGATACGTTATATTCATGATATGATACATGGCAAAAAAAGATACGCCCTTGTATTTCAATCTTGAGCATCTTGAGCTCTTTCCAACAGGAGCCTAGCAAAGAAGAAGAGAAATAAGATAAAAGGTGTCATCATTCGAGTGGGTAGCATTATTCCATTAGGATGTTTGATATAGGGGAAAAAAGGAAGTTATGCCGTCAAGATGTACTTGCTCTTTATATAGATAAGATGGGTCTATTATGCTCAGGGAAGAAAAGAAAATTGCTCTTCGTGAAATCCGTTGCTAAGGATCAAGCTTTAAACATCACAAAATCACAAAATTGGTTATTTTTGTTGTTTTCATTAATTTGATTGAATGAGCATTCAACCCGGGGAAACATTTAATATATATATATATATATATATATATATCTCATGACTGTATGTAGATATGCATTGGTATTTGCTTATATGGGGAAATCGTAGAATAAAAATACATGGGTAAATACTAGGGGTTAATATAGGTGAACACTTTGACAAATGCATTCCATATAAATAAATATATGATGGTGTGAGTGTGTTTTATGACATATGTTTGATGAATGAATTCATAAATGCATATATATGTAAAAACAGATAGTCACATGTATTACTATAAAGCTACTGATTGTTTCCTAGTATGCGTCTTATGGCCAGCCAAGCAACTTTCCCTCGGTGGTTGAAAACTAGTTTATAAGGAAAACTTGAGGGGAGACTGAATATTGGACTGGTCGCATTGAACTTCTATGTCACAAGAGGCTGTCACAGGTCAATTTAGGGTAAAAACTACTATTTCTGGTCAAACTGCAAAAAAGGGAATCTTTTTATGTGACACCACATAAACCTGAAGTAACCTAATTATGAGTGTCTTTGTGAACATTTTAGCTAATGGTCAGTGTAAGAACGGAGTTGGTAAAGAGTTTAGGATAAACGTGCATAGTAACTTTTCATCTGGGCCTCTTTCCGCAAACAAGTAAATACAAGTAAAGAGTTCAAAATGAAAAGACATAAGGTACAAAATTCAAAAAAACAATTTTCAACTATATGAATCTATCAAAAGTAAAAATAACTGATCTTTCTCAATAGGGAATTGTAGATTTTAATTTAGTCGGAATGATTTTATAAAACCAGATTTCAAAGTTTTTATCCTCAATGAATGCGCAGTTTCTTTCCTCGCTCGCTCGAATCAGCTTTTTAGACATTCGTAAATTGTTTTGATTCAGTGCATCTATTGCCAGCTGTCAATCATTAAGCTTGCAAACCTGAAAAAACGACCAGTGTAGCTGGAACATGGAATCTAACGAAAAGATTGACCCTCAAACTGAGAACCATGCAATGTACATAGGAGACAATGCTGCTGAACCTGAAGAGATCACAAGACAACATTGTATATTAGAGGAGAAACAGAAGTCCGAGACATCATAGAAACCATAAGAAAATTCAAAGGGCAATGGGTTGGTCACGTTGTAAGAATGACAGTCAACCACTTGATATCATATCTCACAACAGATCATATGTGACACTGTGGCCAGCAGAAAATAAGATGGCGCTACAAACTAGACAAGTTAAAAAGTTAAATAACTTATGTGATTGTATTAATTTTGAATATCAATAAACCTGGACAAGGCCAAGTACTTTTTCTAGTATATATATATATATATATATATATATATATATATATATATATATATATACATATATATATATATATGTATGTATGTGTGACAAAAAAAACCCCAGTCCTGGATAATCATTCTCTAGAAACAGTCACATGACTAACATTTTTTGGCAGCATACTATGTTGAGGGATATCAATTAAAAATTGGAGGAAGGGGTAATCAATGAATAAGTTACTTCTCTCACCCTTTGTTGCACATTGATCACTAAAGAAGTCTGAATCTTCAAAACATACACAAAAACTAAGGTTGAAATTTAGTATTTACTTACATTACAAATTAGACCTTTCATTAAAAACTTATGCAGCCACACCAACTTGAAAACTGAAGAAACTTAAGGTGACAGTTTTGGTTGACAGTTTTGAATTATAGAAATTCATTTAAAGGACGAGTTTTTTTCCTTAAAAATATTAAAAATATTGAAAAAATAAACCATTTTATTTGCACTTCATAGTAAAAATCTCTGATTACAATAATCAAAATTATGTTACTTAACATTATAATCTTAGAATCAATGAGATGTCAGAATAGTTTTTTTTCCTCTGCTTAATATGATGAGCGTAAGTTCAATAATTAGGTTACATTCTATATGATATCTCTATGATGAGCAGATATCATTATCAACCTTTTAGCATTTTTCATTGGTCATAGATCTTCCCCAAGATTCACCAAACCACTCTATCATGGGCATCGCGGATTCAGTCCTTTCTGAACTCGTATAGTTACTTTTAATACACTGTTTATGAGATGAGCTATGTGTCTACCAACTATGGAATGGTTTAACCATGGACCCCATTGGCTAGCTTGTATCAGCCAGCAGAATGACACGCCTATCAAACCTATGACCTTGGAGCCCTGCTCCTATCCATACCATGTCAGTGGACCATAGGATGCCAACCCTTGGTTTAAAGGGTGGGGGTCGACTCTGGATAAGTCACACCTTCATTTCAAAACTTTGTTGCTGAGGCTGGAAAATTATTATGCAGATAGGCCCTGCTATTTATGGTCCTACTATGTAAAACCCTTCCAAAAATCAACAAGCCATTCATTCATATGATGGGAAAAATTGCAATGATATGATTATTTTTATACACTGTTTATAAGATGATCAGTGGATTGAATGATATGATTACTCATAAAACTATGATGAACAATTTATCCAATTATATGGTGACTTCATACACTGTATAATACAAAGTTAATGTTATAAAAGTAAAATGAGAATAATTCTGCAAATAAATATCTGTTAAAGATTACAATATTTCTTGATTTGTTAATTTTTACTCTCCAGATTCTCTAAGGAATGGGTGTCCTACAGTTGTTTCATGTCTGTCTCATGCTATCATATGATATCAAAATCGCCTAGGAGGCGGGGTGTTCTAATACATCTTTTGAAATAACAATTCAAATTATCGTCATATATTGGGTGGTGAAAACTACAATTATCACCAAATTTTTTCGATTAGTGCGTATTCTTAAAGGAAATATTTTTTTTTATTGTTTCCACAGCTAACAGCTGCTACATCAACTACTACTACTACTGCTACTAGATCATTATTATGATGATGATGATAATGATGCTTTCAAAGTTTGTCTCTTGACATAGACTTTCCCCCATGATCTGCCAGTTCTTTTGCTCCCGGGCGTCATGTTGCCAATACCCTCTGAATTTGCTTGCCACAGAAAAACTTAAAAACTAATTTGTATATTTACTCAGGCTTGTGCCTGTGATTTGCAGCTATCAAATGATGAGAAACTCATCTATTTCCTAGAGGTGAGGGCAGATCAGCAGAAGACCTGATGTTCCTCGAGGTGACATATGATGTCAAGTGATTTGGGATTGATGTTGAGTTTGTGAGGCAAGATGTTCTCTCCTTGTAATCAAGAATCTGTAATTAAAAAAATGCCCTATTGGCACTTCTATGATTGCTTATGTATGATTTATACATACATCACCGGACAGGATTATTAGCATCTTTGAACTTATTGAATAACCTGTACCATAAATACATGGAAATCAATCAAATTTGTATCATTAAAATATCTTAATTGGATGTACAAAATAATTCAATGAAAAATAATAATTTTTCAACTTATATGTATGAATTTTAAAGAAGAAATAGAAAATATGACACGTACGGTAGTATTGGTACCAGCCTCTGTATTTGGTTCTATGCCTATGAATATGTATATAATGATAATATATGTACATATATATGTATATATATATATATATATATGTATATATATATATAAGTAATGCAATACAAATCAGAAATACAATATAATATATTACAATATCTGATGTATGTATATAATCATTGTATATATATATATATATATATATATATATATATATATATATATATATATCATCATTATAAGATGAATTTAAGATTCGGTACTAAAACGTCTATGTTTCTGCCCTGTTTGAGCTTCTTTAGGTACCTAAACAGCAAATCCTTCCTTCATCATATTTCAAACTGTTCTCTAAATCAACTTAATGTTTAATGTTCAATGTATTGAGCACTTTATGAAATAAACCCATCATACATAGGATAATGTATTATATTTTATTACTGATTTGCATTGTATATATATCGAAAAGAGATGGGACCAGTCTTTTTCAGTTTGAAAGATCATTTTCTTGACTGGAATCAGGGAAAAAGGAAAACATTTCACTCTCGTCCATTTGTCTGACTGAAAGGTAGTTGGATGGGCTGAGAGATTGAACATGGAATGCCACGTAACCTATTGTTTGAGTATTATAATGGAATAGCCCATTGAGGTATCATTACCTTAGGAAGTGGTTGCATTTCAAACATGTACATAAGAATACTTTATTTGATGATTAAAAGTGTTAAAAAAAATTTGATGGAAGCTTGATGTTATGCAACGTTGAAAAATTAACATCAAGGTTAGTAGAAAATAATTGTCAAATTCTTTAGTTGAATAAGTTCTTTCCGAGTAATTAGTATTCTTAATAGTGATATCATAGTTTGGTTTGCATGTAGTCTGAGATTAAAACCAACACAATTGATTCAATATTTATGTGCATGAACATTCAATAGGAATGACATGAACAGCGAGTCGTGTCTGTTTTTATACCAACTGATCCCTCATCGTTAAATTTGTCTTTAGGGTAGCCTATGTAAGTAATCCCTGTTTCAAAAAACAGATATGCTGTATAAAATGACATCAATGTACAACACACGTAAAACTTTATATGAAATGATGAACTAAATGTATGGCATAAACTATAAAAGAAGAAAGGGAAGTGGTGTTTGATCAACACTGCTGGGGTATCATGTTGATAAGATGGATTTCTTGTCAAAATCCCTGAAACTGTTGCACAGTAAACAACTGATGATCCCAACAAGAGAGAATTTATACATTTTACAATAATGACAAAGTATAGAAAACAGGGAAACGGGGAGAAAAACACAGAAGAAAATTATATATATTAGACTTGACAGATATTGGGAAATAGGTGACTGATGAAATTTTTTTTTACTGTTTACTGTTTAAAGCTGAAAAGCTTTCAAGACTACGTATATAACCATTATATATGTATATATATATATATATATATATATATATATATATATATATATATATGTATATGTACATGTATATATATATAAAATTACTATCACATTTTCTTGATAATGAATGATGATGGTCGAAAGTTCTCAAACAACCAACTCTGGAATGTTTTCAAAAAACTTTGATGACATCAATAAAAGGTTTATAAGCAAACTAAAAAAATTAACAAAAAATTAAATAGTTATTTTTAATGATGTACGTTTGAATATAAATGTATATATAAGTATATATATACAAATTTATGTATATAATAATCATGTACATACATATATATATATGCATATATTAATTATATATATATATATATATATATATATATATATATATATATTATATATATACATATATATATATATATATATATACATATATATATATATATATATATATATATATATATATATATATATATATATATATATATATATGTATATATATATGTATAACTTAACTCAAGTTTTAATGTTCAATGTATTGAGCAATTCATGAAATAAACCAACCACATATCAGATGTTGTATTACTGATTTGTACTCTGGTATATATATATATATATATATATATATATATATATATATGTACACACACACACACACACACACACACACACACACACACACACACATATATATATATGTATATATATATATATATGCATGAGACAAATAAACTTTATTTTTCAACAATTATTTCCTTTGTTGCTAATGCACTTGATTCAATAATCACACATCAAAAATCAATAACAAAAATCAGCTTATAACTCTGTCAGACTATGGACTCATTGACCCACCCTTTTATATTGGATACTGATCATACTTGTAATGTATGTATATAATACATACACTGTAGAACCTTAAGGAATGTTTTGCACAGTTAAATCTGGTCATCAGTGGCACGGATGTATTGAAAATAGAGAAACCAATCAGGAAAGTGTTACTAGATGTTTTTTTTTCACTGATTGGACCGTCAAAAAGCACTAAATACTAAAGACTAGTGAAAAACCGTCAAAAGGATAATGAAAATAGTCAAAACCACTCCAAACACTGAATCGGGTTACGCCAACTGAATTAAACCCTTTTTCTTTTCACCTGTCACAAAAAGATTACAAACATATTGTCTACTCCAGACACTTGCTTCATAAGTAAGTTTTGTCAAAATATAACCTCAGGGTGAGTGAGCTGTCATGACTTTTGGAAATCTTCGTATATATTTCTGCCTTCCTGACGGACAAGCCTCACTCTACATCCATCCCAAAGGTTTCCTCTTCATCTGTGCATGAATTACGAGGGTTAATCTAGAAAAAGTTGGTTGTGGGGAACTTAGATCAAGGTTTGTCAGAATGGACAAATCATTACAACACAGTCTCACTTATAATGAAAATTATGACCTCTGACTTCTGGGTCTACATTATATATATATATATATATATATATATATATATATATATACACGCATGTACATGGAGTGAGCTGTATAAGGCAATGCTCAGCCTCCTTGCAAGCCATTGACATTAAGTTCTTTCCCCACAGAATGCTTCATGTAAATGGCTTTGTACAACAAATTTCAAATGCATAGAGAAACATTATAATATTCCTGTCTATATGGACATTTAAATTGTACCCATAATTAGGACTGGGGAGTCTACAAGAGGTTTTCCATGAATATCATATTCACAAATGAAGCCAAAAAAAACTTATCTTATTGCTTATAATACTGACGGACAGACACAGGAAAAAGTTTCAACTTGAGTGAAGAAAATAAGCAACAACTGGTCTGGGTTGTTACTTAGTAGAAACTAATCGCCTGACCAATGTCTTTTGGCAATTTGCCATGTTGGGGTTGATCAATGAACGAGTCACTTCACTAACTATTTTTTTGGCTGTGATCATTAAAAAAGTCTGGATTTTCAAAAAACAAGTTTGGACGCTGCCAGAGGCAAACTAAGGGGCAAAATTTAGCATAAACATACGTTGTAAATTGAACTCCCTCCACCAAAAACCTGTCCAGGGGAGGAATTCCGAAAAAACAAAAGGACATTTTTTTCTAGACATAATAAGGGATAAATATTGAATTTTTTAGCCATCTATCTCCATTGATGCAGCCTGGACATGTGATACATGGATTGCCAGCTAGACCAACTCAAAAACTGAAGAAACATATAGTATCAGTTTTGGTTGATGATTTCTTATAAGTAACATTTTTCAAAGTAAATATGCTTTTTGACAATAATATCTTTTCCAGATCATTTGAAGGCACCTCCATCTTCCAATGTTTTGTCTTTAAATCTCTGCTAACTTTTTTCAAGGATATTTTTCCAGAATCCGGTCAAATAATTTACCATTTTTCATCAGCTAGGAATATTCTCTCTTGCAGCCAGAATTCTCCAATAAGAAAAACAATGATGACATCTTGGAAAAAGATGGACCAAAGGGGACCTTGATTTAGAATATATATTGGTACTTATGTCGATATCTGGTTTAAAGAAAAAAAAAAATGATTGCTTTGTTATTATTTTCTCTCTTGTTTATCTATCTATTATCTATGTGTATGATTGAGAAATAAATAAATAATTTTAGTATTTACAGAGCAGGAAAGTTGAAAAAATGTTGGTTTTGAAATCTTTCAATAGTTTGAAAATGTCAACTGAAACTGTCAAAATAGGTTTCTTTAGTTTTCATGTAGGTCCTGCTGACTGGCTGGTTGGCAATGTATCAAATGTACCGGCCATATCAAACAAGAAGGATGAAATTATCAACATCTACTCCTTATTATGTCAAAAAGAAACATATCATTTTTTTTTCTGAAATTTCTCCTGGTAAATAGATTTTTACTGGGGGTTTCAATTTGCAGTGCAAGTTAATGCCAAATTGATCCCTCAGTTTGTGTCCTGCAGCATTCATGTTTGTTTTTTTATGATTATGACTTTTTTAATAACCACTACCCAACAAAAGGTGAGAGTAATAATTTATGCACTGATCACCCCTTTTTCCTATTTTCTAATTGATCACCACCTATACAGTATGCTGCCAAAAGAAGTTTGTTAAATTACAAGGAAGGGAAATTTGGTTAGTCACTCAATAGAAACCACGTGACAAATGTCTTTTGGTAGTATGCCCAGTTGGGGGTGATCAAAAATAAAATTGAAAAAAAAGGTTTTATCAATGATTATGTTACTTCTCTCACCTTTTGTTGGGCAGATGATCAATAAAATCGCAAGTTTTCAATTAACAAGTGCGAATACTGCAAGACACAAACTAAGACACAAACTTACATTGTAAATTGAACCCCCCCCAAAAAAAACATATTTTGGGCGAGAATTTTCAAAAAGGTTTTTTCAGCAAGTATATATTTAAATCTTCTGTTTTCTAGCAGCATTGAGTAGCCTGTAGTTCTCAATGAATTGCAATGATATTTTGTGGTTGGGTAGACTAAAGGAGGACTGAGGAAATTTTTGGGCTGATACATGACCAATAACACCTCGAACCCTGACAATGGCATCAAGAGACGTATGTGATCTCTGAGTGCTTTCTACTTGAAAGCTTATGAACACTTCTATAGCTCACTCAGCACAAATATAAATCATTGGATGTGAAGTTATAAATTGCAAGTGTGGCTGTGGGATATTCATTATTCAACAGATTCGATTTGGAAAAAATCTGAAATCTAATTAGTATTCAACCTGTAAAGATGTTCTCTAAAGTTTATAAATTTTGGTAGGAATTGACTGATGAAGAATCAGATGTCAGGATGGAGTGTATTTGATTATTTTTTAGTTGCTTTTCCTAGATCAGTTGGAATTATAACAATCTTACAACTCTTTGATAGCAGACATTTAACCTTATTAATAAAATTATGTTACATCAATTTATTTCACAACTTCAAGTTTCATGCATCAGTGACCAAAATATTAATCTGCAATCACCAGGTGAATTTATCATTTCAACTAATGATTTCAGATATTAGAACCTCTCTTTTTAAGAAAAATAATATTTATATATACATACATATGTTCTTGTTTGAATTTTGTTAGTTGGGGTGTATTAAGCATTATGTATTGTATGGTCAGACTATTTTCCTGAGAACTTGGAAATCCCCCAATAACACAATCCGGATGTACAAAAAAAATGTGTCCTATTGAATCAAGTATGCATTCTGAGAAGCAATACCACATTCTAGAACCAACAACTCCTGACAAATGCAGAGAGGTACACGGCTTAAATGTAGTTAAAAAATGAACAAATAGATGAGGGAAATAGTCTGACCATACAATACATAAAATATATATATATATATATATATATATATATAAATATATATATATAAATAGATAGATAGATAGATAGATAGATAGATAAATTATAAGAATTGACAAATTGACAAATCAAAAAACTAATTATTTTCATGTATTTCATTTCCAGTAACGTGTTTTGTTGAGTAGCAACTTCATCAGATTGGAGATAAATGATATTTCCAAATTGTTGATGTTTTCATTGATGTCATGGTGATCATGCAACGTTATCAAGTTCTTGTTGTGTAATATGCCAGTTATTAACGTTTTTTCATGGTAATCTAATTTTTTTTAGTTTTTAAACTCAGAATCTTAACCTGTGTCCTTGTTTTTCATTGATCTTCATTGGTATTCTATTTTGTTTTGAGATTGGTGATTTTTTCCGGGACATTTTTCTGTTATGTTGCTTTCCACGATTAATGCTGATTCTATAACTAGTCATCCTGCTTTGGTTGGTTTTTCCTTTCTTGAATTTTGCATCTTATAAATTTTGGTAGCATCTGTCCACAGAATATATCCCCAGAAGGATTGTTGTTTGTTCGGATACTCTTTGGCAGAGATCAGTCGTTCTCTTTCTTTTTATGCTTTTTTTTTCTTCGGGAATGAGGTCCATCTTTGCTTTCATATAAAAAGATAAGAACACCTTATCCAAAGTCAAGTTAGTGGAAGATGTATAATTTTATGGGGCCACTTTGCGTCCTCAGGTATTGGAGGCCTTGACCGTATCAAAGGTATCATGAAATCAAAGAGAGAACAACCAAAGGATTTCAGAACACAATGTGTTACCCAGTACGCAAAGAGTTGGTTTCTTCCAAAGGTCATGAGTGCTCCTGTGCAATAAAAAACTTAAAACACATACAAAAGCCCACAAGAATTTTTTCAAAGAAAAAAAATTAACTATTTTGAACTGGCTAGCAATGAGTGCTAATCTCAATCCTGTTGACTATTTTTAGAGTCATGGTTTCACCACAAGAATAATACAATATATCCAAGAGCTAAAACAAACTGCTAAGAAAAAGTTGGAGACACTATCAGCAGAGAGGTGCAAGAAGCTTATAGATGATTACAAAAACTGCCAAAGCATTGCAGCAGAATGTTCATAGATGCTTCTATCACTGTCCAAGTCATATTCTTGTATTTCTTCTTCGAAATTATTAAACGTATGTTGAAAAATAATTTCTTTTTTTGTTAATTTACTTTGGACATTTTATCGAAATATTATATTGAATAGATTTGGTAGATTTCCATATATTTCTGAGGATATTCCACAGGTAATACCAAAATTTTAAGGGTGCCAATAATCCTGACTGCTGATGTGTCTATCTCAATTTGTTCATATCTATCTATCAATCTACCTATCTGCCGACCTATCCACGTGTGTATGCATGTGGTAATTACAAGAAAAAAGCCAATAACAATGGTCTACTTTGGTATTTATTGCCCACAAATAACACCATTGCACAGACCTCTAGCCAGTGAAAGTGTGGTTAACACAAAAGTAAAAGAGAAATCTGATGAGAGCTTATACAGTGTTGGCTGGTTGGACAAGACTTTTGTGTACATAACATTGGATAATGTTGCTTTTAAAGATATAGCTGACTACATTACCTGCAACCTATAATTCTGAGATAAAGTGTTATGTGTAGACTTCTTTGCTGACGAGTGATCTTTCCCTCTTCGTTATTTTCCATTGCATGTGTCTTGATGTTACCACCTACGAGGGCCTCCACACGAAATGTTGCTTGAGTTACGACCCCGTGTTTGTTTTGGGCAGTATTTATGACCATGATTGCTGTCTTTTTCAAAATGGATACCTCTTCTTTTATTCCAATCTCTATAGCTCTTCATTTTTTTTTCTTGCTTGTTTCTTTTTGGTTTTTTTCTGACGGGGTATGTCTTCCCCAGTTCCTCTCAGTGTGTGTCTTTTCTTTGATTACTTCAACTCTTCTCCTTCATTCTTGACAGTTTTTTTCTTCTTTCTCTTTCTTTTATTCACTAATTTTGTACTTCTTTCTTTTTCCTTATTCCTAATTTGTTCTTTCTTTTTCTTTCAATTCCATATTCTTTCCTCTCCCAATATGTCTTTTCTCCTTTTTTCACTTTTCTTCTTTGTTCGATTCTTATTTCTTTCTCTTCTACTTTCTTTTCTATTCTTTCTATTCATTTTTTTGTTGTTCAATCATCTGTATCTTTCCCTTTCTTCCTATCTCTCGGTTTTTATTCTTTCTTTCTTTTTCTTTTTTTTTTGTCAATTGATAATATCTTTCTTTTCCTATCATTCTTTCTTCCTTTTAATCTGTTTCTTCTTCAATCCACTTTATTTTTTTCCTTTCATCCTTCCTTTCACCAATTACTTTCTTGTTTTTTCTACTTTTTTCTCTCTTTATTTACCGTATCTTTCTTACTTTCTTTCTTTCTTTCTTTCTTTCTTTCGTTCTTCTTTCACCAATCTTAATTTGTACTTTCTTCATAACCTCAATTTTTCCTTCTCTTTTTCTTTGTACAATCCAAGATTTCTGCAATTCTCTTTGTCTCTCTCTCTCTCTCTCTCTTTCTGTCTCTCTTACAAACCATGCTCATCCCCACCAGGGTGGGTGGAGTATAGGGTAATAAAGATCATCACCACGTGTGACACCTGTGGTTACAACCCAACATGGCTATTTACACAGCCGCCACTCTTGCTGGTCTGTGTTGTTTTAGACATGTGGAGGGGTGTGTGTGTCAGGGTTCAACATCCTTCCCTTTCATCAGTTACAGAAGTTCTTTTTGTAAATTAGTTATTAAAAGTCCGGATAGACTGGGAAGAAAAACGAAGCTGGAAAGAATGGAAAAATAGAAGAAAAATGTGTGGCTGCTGCAGGGTAAAACTCCACCCCGACTTCTATTCTGACTGAAAATGATTACCGCATCTCTGTATTGTGGATACAATATGATGAATGAAAAAGGCTTGAGTCTAATTGACCAAGAAAGAAAGGTTAATCCCTTAAATGTTTTTTGGGGTTTTTTTTGAGTCTGGGCATACAAAAAAATCAATCAGCAATGAAAGGTGTCCAGGGGCTGAATGACAAAACAGCATGTTAAATACAGGTACTTTTCAATAAATTTTATTCGATAAAGTATAAATCATTAGATATGAATGGCAATGGGCTGGATATGCTGCAAGAATATCAGACAATTTCTAGACATCATGACACACAACGTGGATCCCCAGAGATCATAAGTGAAATTGTGGTTGACAGAAAGTAAGATGGTGCTCATGATGGAGAGGTCTGGCAAATTTTGGAAAAAGTCTATGTCTAACGGCGGATGCTGAAAGGCAGCTGCTGCCGATGATAATGAAATCATTATTTTCAATTTTGATAACTACTTTTTACTTTCAACTTCATTTTCTGATCTTTTTTTTAATGTTTTTACCTGGCCAGAATAAAATTTATGATGAGACTTCCCTTGTATGGTATTATTTACTTTTTTCCCAAAGGGCAGACATGAGTTAATGTCAGTTTTGTGGTTAATCTTTAATAAGAAATGAAGGTCAAAAAGCAAGCGAATGAAATCAAGACAAAATGCCTTCATTATTTACTTTTTCAATTATCCACCCATTTAAAGCTTTCAAAATCTTTTTTATTCTGATTTTAAAACAAGCATAAAATTTCTATGTAGTGCTCATAACTTTTATTCATAAAAATGAAATTCTTAAAATAAATGAATGAAAGAAAAATATTTATTCAAAGTGTCTGAACAACCAAGTAGCATTATATCCTATGGGCCCACAATTACCTGTGCCCCGTGCTAAATGAACACATGCTATCATGTTTGATATAGTGATTCTGTAATGGCTAAATCACTCTAGTACAATACTGTCAACAACTTTTATGAATGACTTGGTGTTTAAGGTTGTTGTTTTTAGCCGATTATCACCTTTTATTGGAGTTATTATTTCAATACAGCATTTGATAAGAGTCTGGAATCTTCGTGATACATATACAAAACATTGATATGAAGGTATTTAAAACTGTAGTCATAGCCACTGCACAAGGTCAAAACCGAAAGTATTACCTTTACTGGAATGTCGATCATTTGTCACATTATCTGGCAAATGAAAATAATCAATTTCTTTATAAGTGAAAAATGTAAGTGTTTTGATATCTATGTGTATTTTCTTGAATCAGAGTCCCTTTATAACATAGGCTATGGGGAACTCACTACCTTTGATCCGGCCTGATTTATTCATAATTCAATCATTTATTCTAAGGAAACAGATATTTTGCATTATTTGTGAAGAAAACAATATTTGCTTATATGTAATCATGTATTAATGAATTGTACTATTAAAGACAGGTGATAAAATTTTCACCAGAAGACTTTTTACTGTTAACGTCTTTTTTTACTTCTCTGCATTTTATAGTGGGATTAAAAAGTAAAAAAAGTTACCCCAGAAAAAGACTTCTCTAAAATATGAGATCAGGTAAAAAAAATGATGACAAAATGATGTATTACTTAGCATAAATGAATCACCATAGCCCGCACATGAACCAGAATTAATTACCTAAAAAATTATCTAAATAGAATAGAACTTTTACTTAAAATTATTTTAAAAGAATATTTTTTATCTGAAAAAAACCCACCAGCACAAGATTTAGACATTGTTGGTGCCAGAATGACCATAGAGACCCCAAAAAGCACTTTTCTGGGAAAACAGCTAAAAAAGCTGTTTTTAAATTGTGCTTAGTGTTGAATTCAAGCAGATTTCATGGTTGTTGCTCCAAAAATGTGGCTTGGAGAGACTGGAGACAGACAGGCTCATGTAGATAGATACATAGACACGGGCTCTAAGAGGGGAGAGTCTGCAGCCCAATTGGCTGGTTGGTCAGCCATTTTGTAGGCTCTGGTGATTCAATACATTTTCTTCTCTTAATCCCCCTTTCCTTAGAATATGTGATTCTTGTATGAGAACAAATTGAACATTTTCAGTTTTCCTTAAATACTTATGTAACGAGCGGATATTTTGCTGTTTGGAGATAGAGGCAGTGTTCTCGGCAGAATCATCAGATCAGACCACAAGCGGAGATAATCCGAGTTTTATATCTTGTCTTTCCCAACACAGGCATATAAATAGCTTTGAATTCGGAAATCGACCGAGTCTGAGGCAGAAGTTCAAGAGGCTGCCTCCAGCATCCCTGGTTCTTAGCAAGTGAATCCAAATTAGCCAAAACTGTACATCCAAAGTTTAATGGCACCTCATTCAAGTGTTTGAACCATTTTTCTCCATACCAGTTGTTGCAACAAAAACTTCCGTTATGTTCAAGGAACTTAGCAACAAATTCAATATCAGTCATGTAATTGTTCATCGCAATTTGAAGAAGCTTGGGAGAGTGTTGTTGAAGGTTTAAAAATGGATCTCACATGACCTTTCTCACATGACCTTTGTTACAGGGATGAGAAGTAGATCTTTTTCCAAAATGTTATGCACCATCTTCAGCTGCAAGGTTGCAATGAAAAACCTTTACTAGAGGTGGACCTTAATCTGAATATTTGTAAGTGTTCAGTGTGATAAGCAAGGTATTGTTGATAGCAAACTTTTAAACAATAATCAAACAGTTTAAGATGGAGTTCATTGCCAACAACTCCAGCTTTTGGAAACAGCTCCAAGGGAAGAAAACTCTCATCTCTAGTGAACTGAAAAGAAGTCAATTTTTTATCTCGGAAATGCATGTCCTTATACCACTAGAATGATAAAACATCTGACGGAAGGTTGAAAATGATTCATCAACCATACTCTCCTCACCTGGTTCCAACTGACTTTAAGTTCATTATTATTTTCTAAAATTTTTATGAATGCTTTTTACCTTCATCTCAATTCTATTAGTAGCTATTTCTCACAACTTTTTGCTCTGACCAATTACTCTCCGGAAGTGAGCAAATAACGTTGATTGGAAAAAAAAAGGATAAGCCTCAGATGGGACTCAAAGATGAAAAAGATAATCATGATTTATAATACAAATCGAATGGAAATGAAAAAATGGAAAAAAGTATTAAATACTGTAACTGCCAGAAAGTAAGCAAATGATTGGAATAGAATGTGGGTTTAAGGGTCCTAACTGAGCTTCATCTCCCAGTTGTAGTTTCAATGACTTAATTGTAAAGCAGGCGGGGCTAAACCATGCTTCCTCTCGGCTAGGGGTTCTGGGTTCACACTTGAGGTTCATCATTTATCTTCTGATCAACAAAATTTACTCGCTCCTGAAGGGTCATCAACCTGAGCAAAAAGTTGCGATAAAAAGCAACTCATAGAATTAAGATGAAAGAGAAAAGTAGTCATAAAAATTTTAGAAAAGAATGATGATCAATATACTTTGTGTAATAGGAATGAAACAAAAACGGAGATATGACCATAATTTCTTTAGGGGTTTGCAAATTCATTTCCATGAAAGACCTAAAGAGAAAGGGTTGAAAAGCTTTGAATCTCTTATTTCAGATCAAAATCAAAGAATTCCATAAATCTGGTATCAAAAAAACTTATTTAGAGATGAAATAAGAGAGATATTGATAAAATCCATGAGAAAACTCAAATGGCAATGGGCGGACAATGTTGCAAGGATGTCAAACAACTGCTGGACATCAAGACTCATAAAGTAGATCCACCAGAGATCAGAGGTGAAAATGTGGCTGGCAAAAAAAGATAGCTTGATGATTTAGACATGTTTAGGAGACACTGGCACCATAACACCCGTGATTGAGAGGTCTGTCAGATTTTGAGGAAGGTCCTATGATAGACATCAAAAGGCTGCTCCTGATGATGATATTTGGTTTCACAAATAGATTGAAATATCTCACAGAAATTTGGTATGACCTAATATTTGGTGTTCATTCTAAGTTCACGTACGTAGAAATTGATTTTGGTATGTTCAGAATTCTATCTTTTAGATGTGTCCACTTATTTATATAAGAGCCTATGTGGTTGTTCAGCTGATCAGTTAGTCCATCTTACATTAAACAACAGGAATAAGGAGGAAGCAATAGTAAAAGGTGTGATGTGTTGAAAGAAAATCCACTCCAATCAATTTTTCTACCTGCTGCTAATGATGTCACAATGGAAAAAAAAAGCTGAAAATGGCCTAAAAATGCCAAACTGGCTATTTATGATTTTCATTAAAGATAATATTTGCAGAATATTTCCATATCACAATATTTACAAGTACGTGATTGGATGACTCTAAGAATTACTACTTGTTCTTCATCCTCCTCCTGCTAATACTACCATGGATGGTGGACGCATTCTTGAACTTGTGGTTCTTGTTTAGAAAGACAGCTAAAATATCATCATATAGTGCCTTGATTTTGGGGCTTTTCTC